>PVJO010026238.1:0-21404 GCA_004026905.1 Hystrix cristata
GCTCACTATAAAAACAATAAGGTAAGGAGGCAAGAGACTAAAATGAGGAAGAATTTCAAACAAGAACAAGGGATTAATTTCAGATTCACAGTATGCCTGGAGCAACCTCAAAGATGGCCTAATTATTTAGGTCAGCTAATCTGCTCCTCTGCCTTCACAAATGGACACTGTGCAGCCTGCAGAAGTAGCTGGTCACTGGGGAGGCACAATTTCTAAGCTGCAGCTCAAATCTGTCCTGACTGTACAGCCAGGTCTTCTCACCCACCACACCCAACTCTTTCAATGACAAAAATTATTTTTAAAATTTAACAGATACTTTTTTTTTGTACTGAGGATTGAACCCAGTGCTTTTCCACAGAGCTATATTCCCAGCCTTTAAAATTTTTTTAGACAGGGTCTTGCTCAATTGCTCAGACAGGCTTTGAACTTGCAATACTCCTGGCTCAGTCTTTTATTAAGAACTAACTCTGTGCCAACATTCTGCTAGAGGCTGAGGATACAGGAGAACAGCTCTTCTGATGGGCACTGCAGGGCCTGCACGATCCTACCTGGGCACATCACTTAACCTCCCTGAGTCTCAGTTTTCTTGCTGGTAAAATTGGTTGCTGTGAAGAGTGATTATCATCAAGACTTAGCTTCCTAAAAGAGGACTATTCAAGGGGGTCTTTATGGGTCAGTGACATTTGGATCAGGAGAAAGATAAGCTATTCCAGGATGGACCAAGAGCAAAAGCTATGCCAAGATGATGGAATAAAGTAAGTCTCTAAGGAATACAGATGATAGCACGCAGAGGCCCCCAAGAAGAGAGGCTGCAGTCTCTAAGAGACTCCAGAACAAAGGCTGGAGAAGGCAGGCTAGCTCCAGGAAGTGTGCATCCTAAGCCAGCCCCTCACGTGGACATGACACACTTGCAAAGTCATTCACACCTGCATGGTTGTAGTCACAGCTCTGGGGCATCCCCGAGGGTCAAAGGTCCAGTCTGTCAGCAATTCCCTTGCTCCAGGCACAAGGGGAAGCCTAGACAGAAGCCAAAAGCACAGGCTGGAGTTAGAACTCCAGTCTAGGAGTTCTAATCTTCCCCCCTCCGTCCCCTTGGATACAGTGGGCTTCACTCTTTCTAGGCTCAGTTTCATCACTACAAAATGCAGGTAGGAACAGCTCCACCCTCACAGGGCTATTTTAAGTTTAAACGAACTAATCACTAATCTCTCAGTGATAGAGTGCTTGTCTAATGTGCATGGGTCCTTGGGTCTGATACCCAGCACCGAAAAAAAAAAAAAAAAAACTATATCAAATATCATGTCAGCTATTATAGGCATTACTATATTATTGATGTACTTATTAATCTAATGATCATGACATCTCCCATGCTTGCAAATTTGGATTTTTCCCTTTAGGATTACTTCCTTGCAACACACTCCTCAGAGTGGAATTACCAAATCAAAGGGACTGGCGCCACCACTCACTGTGCTTTGCTCACTCCACGAATGCTCAATGACCTGAATCCAGCAGCTGTTCTACAAGGACACTGGGTGTCCAGGGGTGACTCGGACAAGGTCCTTCATCAGCCCAGCTGCCGTGTTCGATGTACCTGTCCACGCCCAGTCCCACACACTGGTTACTGGTTACTTTTATATGCGTAAATACAGTAATTTTTAAATTGGCCAAACCCTCTTCTCTAGTGAAAACCAACACAGAAACACAAGCTAAAGGATCTGACTGGGCTGCTGTGACTGATGTGGAGGACAAGAAGCAGGGCTCCCCTCTATTTCTAGGGGCAGCACATGGCCCTAGGCTTGGGAACACAGCTCTGAGAACACTGCCCTCAGTGGTCTCTCCAAGGGGAAGCTCACGGATGGATACAGATCTGTGGTGATCTCAGGCATGTGACTTTCACTGCAGCCTCTTGTTAGAATTTTCCTAAAGTCACATTTTCCAAATCTGTCTGATCAAACAGTCTCCTGCAGTGCTTGGTAAATACAGATTTCTCAGGTCTCACCTCAAATTAATCAAACTGTCTGTGGAGAGGTCTGCAGTCTGTAGAGGTTTTAACTATGGTTCCAGGTGCTTGTAATCTATGGATACATTTAGGAAACACTGCATCCTAGAGACTGCTCCCCACGCCAACAGGGAACCTGACCAGCAACCTGTTTTATGTAAGCAAATGCCTCACAGTGCAGAACTCATAGTGACAATATCATGTTAAATGCTTTACACTGTTCATTCTCAGTTACTCTTTGGAACCTATAACGCATATATGATAAATGTCCACATTTACAGGCTTCAGTGACTTGCCAAAGGTCATGCAGAGTCAGGAGGATAAGCAGGACACAAACTCAGAAGTGCTGGGTTCCAGGGCCCTTGCCCTTACTGCTCCATGAACACTGGTACCCGGGGCCACAGACCAGCAGCCTGTCTGGCTCTTCCCAGTACGGCATGGAAGGAAGTGCACAAGTGTACGCAGAAAGACTTAGATTTAAATCTTAGCTATGTAACAGCAGGTAAATCAATTAGATTTCTGTTTGCAGTTTTCTCTACTGCAAATGGAGACCACAGGGCTGCTTCAAGGAATAAATCAAACAGTATGGTTATAAAGCACCAGGCCTCCCTGGTGGGAGTGAGCCTTCTTTACCACGTCCAGTGCAGTTTGGGAAAATTAGCATCTGCATCCTTCTTGTTGTTCAAACAACCTCCCCACAAGAAAGGGAAAAGTCTATGGGCACAAAAAGTCAATCAGAGAATCTCTCTTTTTTTTTTTTTGGTGCCAGGATCGAACTCAGGGCCTTGCGCTTGCTAGGCAAGCACTCTAACCGCTGAGCTAAATCCCCAGCGCACCCCCCCGCCACTTTTTTTTGAGACAGGGTCTCAAAATGTAGTTCAGACTGGCCTTGAACTCACTACATAGCCCAGGCTGGCCTCGAACTTGCAGTGATCCTTCTGCCTCAGCCTCCTGAGTGCTGGGATTACAGGTGTGTGCCACTATGCCCAGCAATTTCTTTTGCTTATGTGAACTATGAAGCAATTTAAAACAACAACTCATGTAAACATATGCAAAAGAGTAAACACTATGATTATGACCATCAGAAACGTGGCTGATGGCTACATGGGCTGAATAAGCTGGAATACTGGAAAATATGATCTGTCTGGGGCAGTGGAACTGAGTGAATTTTCCCTTTTAAAAAAATATTAGAATTCTAATAACAATGTTAGAACACTGGCAGTGTTAAAAAAACTTTAAATTTGATCAGATACATGAAGGGGTGTAGTAAATGGCAAGTGCTATGCTATGCTCAGGCCGGTTTCTGAAGGCCCGGTGCAGGTCACGGCCACAGGGCAAGTGTACCTTCTGTGTTCACCACAATGATTCCTTGCACTCCTTTCTGGCTCTGAAGTCGTTTCAGTGTCTCTTCCACTTCTGCCTGCCAGAAAATAATACCAAAGTTAGGAGAGGCCAGTAGGCTGGATTAACTTCCTCATCCCCAGGCTGGAGAGTCACACATTCAGCTTCCACCAAGCCAGAAACACCTGAGCATGGGCACGCCTCAACGCTCTCCAGACCTGTGCAGAGTGGTCCTTAGCCCATCCTGGTCCTAGAGCAACAGCTCACACCTGCAGCATGAGAGGAGACATGGCTGGCCTGCTGCTCACTGGGCACTATTTATCTCACCCTCACCCTGAACCCCAAGTCATTTGGAAGAATATAAATACCATTCTCTGGAGTATAGGCACATCCATGACTCACATATTTGGTATAGTTGAGGGGCAGGAGTCTGATGATTTGAAGAAAAACCAAACAGTGGTTTCTAAGAGGAAGGAGATACTTTGCAATTTGTAGCCCAGGCAACACAACTGAAAACATTTCAAAGGAAGCAAAATGACTCTACGAGGATGGACTCAGTGACTTAACCAGCTGGCATTTGAGATGGTGTGACACATGGCACACAGCCACAGGAAATGGGTCCCAGAAGGGGCTTATTAGTCCTGATTATCCACAAAACAGGGTGGGATATTTTGGCACATGGAGTTTTTAAACAGAGGGGACACTTAGATGTCTGGGTTCTCACTGTGCCAAGCAATGCCTTCTACATTCTTAGACCCAGCTAGTTTATCTTTCCCTCCACTCTGTATCAGCTTGCCCACATGTCCCTGTCCCTGCATCTTTTTACCCCAGAAGTCCCTTTTCTGCTGAAATCCAACAAAATCTTCCAGAACAACTGTGGCTTCAGCTCTTCTTCAAAGCTTTTATTAATTCCCCAACTCAATGGAGTTTTGCCCGCATGTAACTCCCCAAATCCTTGCCTTTGCTTATCTGGGACACATACCAGACCCTGTGTATCTAATTACAAAGTCTCTATAATGGTCTGCAAAGAAGGAGTTCTATAAAACAGTTGCTTAAAGTCAGCATAGTGGCGCATACCTGTAATCCCAGCACTGTGGGAGGCTGAGGCAGAAAGATTACAAATGAGCCCAGCCTGGGCAACTGTGAGTTAGCAAGAACCATCTCAAAATAAAAATGTCTGGGGATGTAGCTCAGTGTAAAGGCCCTAGGTTGAAACCCCCAGTACCACAACAAAACAAAACAAACAAAATAAAACCAAACAAAACAGCTGCTTAACTGAACTAGGTTTAACTCTTCTTGCGGCTGGAAACTGGGCTTAAAGTGTGCTTGTTCTGATGGCCCCTTCCAGACTGGCCCAGAGTCCAGTAAGAGGGTCCTCAAAGGCTGAGAGTTGTTGGAGACAAAACTCAGTTTACCAGAAGAGAATGGTTTCCCACTTCAAGGGGTTGGGGCAGGAGGGTGGATCCTAAACACTGGGATGGGGGAGGAGGGTGGAGATGGCACAATGAATTATTTTTCTGGAAAGCACAAAGCTGACAATTCAGCCATTACCACCCACTCCCTAGTGATGTAAAAATACTTTCAAACACTGGAGGGAAAGGCAAACAAGTTACTCCCACAATATGGAAGTAACACAATGCCTAAAATCTGGAGTCTTTACCCTTTGGATTTTTCATACAAGAGAAACAAAGTGATGTTGAAACTTGTGTGGCTTATTTCACTTAAAATTACGGTCTGGAGGTACACCCATTTATCTACAAATGACTCAAGTTTATCCTTCATTATGGCAGAGCAGTACTTCATTGTATGTAAATACCACATTTTCTTTATCATTCATCTGTCGATGGGTATATGGGCTGTTTCTAAAATTTAACTATTACAAATTGTGCTGCTCTAAACATGGGTGTGCATACATCACTGTGGTAAAATGCTTTTAACTCTTTCAGGAAGATATCTAGAAGGGGAATAGCTGAGTAAAATGGAATCTCTAGGTTTAGTTTTCTGAGGAATCTCCACACTGATTTGTATAGTGGCTGTACAGTTTACACTCCCACCAGCAATGGAGAAGGGTTCCTTTTTCCCCACAGCATCATTTGTTGCCAGCATTTGTTATTGGTTGCCAGCATTTGTTATTGGTTGATTTCTTGATCAAAGACATTCTTTCTGGAGTGAGACGGAGTCTCAGTGTTGTTTTAATTTGCATTTCTTGAATGACCAGGAATGTTGAACATTTTTTCACATATTTATTTGCTGTTTGTACTTCTTCATCTGAGAAGTGTCTATTCATTTCAGATGCCCATTTTTGGACTGGGTCTTTGAATTTGGGGGGTGTCTGATTTTTTTGAGTTCTTTATATATTCTAGATGTTAGTCCTTTGAGGAATAGCTGGCAAAAATTTTTTCCCATTCTGCAGGTTGTCTTTTCATTCTGCTGGTGATTTCTTTTGCTGTGCAAAAGCTTTTTAATTTGATGTGATCCCAGTTGTTGGTTCTTTGTAATATTTCCTATGTAATCAGGGTTTTGTTCATAAAGTCTTTGCCTATACCTATGTCTTCAAGAGTTTTACCTATTCTAAAAAAAAAAAGTTTTACCTATTTTTATCTTCCAGCAGATTGTTTCTATTTTAATTTTTTTAATGTATTGGTACATTGTATACATAATAATTACATTCATCATGGTTAATTTGTACCTGTACATGATATATCTTGGTTCTATTTTAATATATAGATCTTTTATCCACCTCAAATTTAGTGCACAGTGAAAGATAGGTGTCTAGGTTTAATCTTTGGCATGTGGAAAGCCAGTTTTCCCAGCACCACTTATTAACGAGGCTTTCTTTCTTCCAGTGAAGATGTTTGGCCTCTCTGTCAAAGATAAGGTAGCTGAGTGTGCTTGGAGTTTTTTCTGCATCTTCTATTCTGTTCCACTGATCATCAGATCTTGTTTTTTGCCAGCACCATGCTGTTTTTATCATAGTAGCTTTGTAGTATAACTTCAAATCTCCCCTGGAAACTCATTTTAATGAAATAATCCAAAACAACACCACCACCACAGTAAAGTGTTTGCTGTAGTGACACCTGCAATAGCAGAAGAAAATGAAAATGCTACCTAATTAGACAAAAGGACAAATAAATTATGGAATATCCACTCATAAAAATATAATACACACATTAATAGTGGTGACTGTACTGTGAGATACCACCACAAAAGGCTTGTGACACAATGTTAAGTGAAAATAGCAAAATGCAAAAAACAAACTGCCCAGTGACTGTGATCACATAAAAATAAGAGGGCAAGAGGAAATTATGGGGCGATAAAGCCACTTTCAGAATAGGGAATTATAGATCAGCTTTGTAATACAATGTAGTATAATAATACATAAGAATAACTTTGATAACAATTTAGGACAGCTCCATCAACCAATAATCAGGAAAAAGCTCGGTGTGGTAGCGCACACCTGTAATCCCAGCACTCAGGAGGCTGAGGCAGGAGGACCATTGTGAGTCTGAGGACAACCTGGGCTACACAGTGAGTTCAAGGCCAGCCTGAACTATGTAACAAGATCCTGTCTCAAACAAAACAAACCAAACCAACCAAAAAAAACAAAACTCAAACAAAAATTCAGGAAAGAAAGCTAAAAGCAAAGATATAAGAATCTAAGTCCAAAATATCTCCCAGAAGATGTGGTGGGGCTGAAATGAAAAAGATGAAATTAGCTAAGACAGCTGTTCACTATTTGGCACCTTCTACGTGCCACAAACTGTTTGCAGCTAGGGGACACTGTAGTAAACAAATCTTAACAAAAACCCTGCTTTGGTAAAGCTGACATTTGCATGGGGTAAGCTGTGGGGAGTAGTTAAGACATTAAAGAAAAAAGTAAAACACTAAATGTAAGTTACAGGAAATTTTAAACAAGATGGACAGAGGAGGCCTCACCAGGGCGCCAGCTGAGTACAGGTCTGAAGGAAGGTGGGAGTGAGCCACGTGGATTTCTGGGGAGGGGATTCCAGCCAGCACAAAGAGCAAGTCAAACAGTTTGGGCTGGTTCAGTGGCCAATGTGGCTCAAGTGCAGTGAACAGAGGGAAGGGTGCTGGCTGTGAGCCAGAGGCAGATCACGGCCAGTCTGCAGACCAAGTCATGACCTGAGTTTTTACCTGGGATGATATGTAGAGCCGCCAGGAGGCTGTGAGGTGGCGAGGGCCGACATCTGCTGTTGCTAAAGGCTGGCTCTGGCTGCTGCGCCGAGAATGGCCTGCAGGGGGCAGATAGCCTGCCGAGTCCGGCTTCCAGCCTTGGCGTGGGGCATGTGCTGCTCCCTCTGAGGATACAAGTTTCTCTCCTGCTCCCTGCCACAACTCCCAGATTCAGCTTGTGAGCCTCTAGCTGCGAGGTCTTCTTCAATACCAACCCTCTCTGGGTACCTCTGGCACCCAGTCTTCACAGCACTTATCACAGTGGAGTAAAACTGTTTCACATCCTCCCCTACTCCAGACCCAAAGCAACCTAAAAGTAGGAACCCCAGGGTCTTTATAGTTCCAGTACCAAGCCATTTTGCTTGTGGTTTTGTTTTTTTTGCGAGAGGTTCTCACCAGGTCATTGAATTTGCAGTTTTTAGTGGAGACTTTTTTTGTGTTGTAATAATGAAAACTAGGAACAATTCTATATTCAATAGGGATTAAATTATATGAAACAACCGAAGCCAAAATGACACTAAGTGATCGCCTTTAGATGACGTCATTATTTTGGCCTCAATTTTTTTCTTCTAAACTTTACACTCCTAGATAAGATTTTAAAAAATATATCCAGATATTTAACATTTAAAAGATCTTTGTCAATTTTGTAGAAACGGTGATAAGACAGGAAACAACACCCTGTAAAGGAGTAAAGGAGCCCACGGTTGCAGTCAGGGCAGAGGCTTTGGGATTCCCACGGAATCCCAGGCACTGCTCGTTCATAACTCACGCACTCAATCTGTGCGGCTGGAAAAAGCCACACGGACAGAGGTAGCAGTCAAATTTCTCGAGTTCAAAGCCACCGTCACCACTTCCTGAGGCAAAGCTTGGCTTTACGATTTCGAATGTGTAAAATGGTAACCGTCACACCAACCTCACAGAGCTGTGAGGAGGAAGTAACACAAGACACGTAAAGCGGTGCCTGCTGCCTACTGAGCTTCCAGGAAGCGCTGCCTTAAAATTGGTGTAGCATAACCACACCCACGAGTCAGGCTGCAGGGGACCAAACGCAAGTCGCCCAAGCGCCAGCCGCCCCAGCTCCCGCTTCCGGCCCAAAGGCAGCCGCTTCCGGCGGCCCCGCCTCGGCCCAGGTCTAGAGGCCCGCGCGGCCCAGGTTCCGCCCTCCAGTCGGCTCGACCCAGCCTGGCCCCGCCCAACCTCGTAGACTTCTCTTCCTGTAGCTCAGAGACCCCAGCAAAGGCTAGGCGGCCATTGTAGGGTGGGGGGTAGCCGCTAGCCACAAGCTCCCGGTGGACACTCACCATCTCGGGCCGATCCGGTAGCTCTGCGTCGCCAACACGCAGCCCAGTTCCGTACCTTTCTGCGCTTGCGCACAGCTCCTTGTCGGAATGGACTGTTTCCGCAGCCTATGAGGAGCCAGCAGAGAAAGTGGGGCGGGAGGAAAAACCGATCTGGCAGCTCCTCCAAGGCTCGTGAATTTGCTCTTTTCCGGTTCAAAAGCGAAAAGCAGAGGAGCATGTAAACTGTGGAAAATTCCCAACTGCAGGTGTGCTGAAAAAATACTGGTTCTGGGGTGCCCGAAGACGCTTTGTTCAACGTTCAATCAAGGTCTGAGCTGGGCCTAGATACGCTGGGTGGAGAGTAGAGGGAGAGCATAAAGCTGAGGGCGACAGCTGCTGAGACCTTTGCGCTCGGACTGAGGCAGAGAGGCGCAGAGCGAAAGTGCACTCTAGAAGGGAAGTTCTGAGGTTAGAACTAGAGTCAAGTATCTCTGGAGTCTGTAGAGCGACCTCCTGGGGAATATTTCATGCAAGCTATGAGATGAAATAGGGCTACCCTGGGCATCGGTGAGTTAGAAATCTGAGTTCAATCTCCCCCGTGTTACTTTGGAGGAGCGACTTTACATCTATGTGCTGTATCATTTTCTCACCTTTAAAAGGAGATCTTTCGTCCCAGAATCTATATTGTCCCTTTTTCCACTATGACCTTTTGCTCCTAACGGCCACAAAAATTTCTGGGCCTTCTAGCAGGAAATACATGCTGCCATTTAGTGAACCTTTGTGCCTTTACTGTGCCCAACACGTCATGGGTTATATCCGTTAGGATAGTATCAAAATCCCCACTTCACAAATGCTGTTTCTTCCTGGCCCTGGAGCTTGCTTCTCCTGGAGCTTGCTGTGACTGACCTCCAGATTTTTATCCCATGGTAGCCTCACTTCAATGGGGAAGGATGTGATGCTCCTTCCAGGGGTGTCTACATGTTAAACAGACTGGATAGTGAATTTAATAACCAAGAAACCTACCAGACACCATCTTAAACAGACCGAGGTTAATGTTACTGGTAATCGGTCATATTGATGATATGTATGAAGGGCACATCACCTTCTGGTATTTTTCACAAAAATTCACAACCTTCATCATAAGAAAATTAAACAATCTAAGGGTTATTCGACAAGGCATCTGACCATTACTCTTTAAAACTCTCCAAGGTCATGAAAGACAAGTAACTGTCCACATTACAGGAGACTGAGAAAGAAAAACACTGACGGAAAAACTAGCAAAATCTGAGTAAGGGTTGAGGTTTTGTGTTAGTTTACTAGTTTTTATAAGTGTACCACAGTTACGTGAGACTGAGAATGGAGAAAAGGAGATGAAGAGCAAGAGCTCTGTACTATCTTTGCAACAGCTCCATAAATCCAATTATTTCAAAATAGAGGGGTTTTGTTGGTTGACTGTTTTGAGACAGGGTCTTGCTAACTCGCAGCAATCCTTCTGCTTCAGCCTCCCGAGTGCTGGGATTATAGGCATGTGCCACCATGCTGGCCCAAAATAAAATTTTAAAAAAGGATTGGATACAAAGGAGCAATTACTTAATGCTGGAAACATTGGGAACACACCTAGCAAGGAAAAGAAGTGCTATAGTAACTGGGCCTCAAAACATTCTAGAAGATAGTTATAGAATGCCATTTCACACGTGGAGAATCGGAATGAAGAGAATGAAAAAGAACACAATGTCAGAAGCAAGACAGAGAATGGCCAATAATTCATATGGCTGGAGCTTATGTGGGGTAAGGGAGGAGCTGGAGGTAGAGCCAAGAATGGCCTTGCCTGGCAACTTACAAAATCTAGCGTTTCTTCTGTGGTAATGCAGAAATGGTGACGATTTCAAGTAGTGGAGAGACATGAGATATGTCTTATACAGCTCATTCTGAGGCAGGGGAAAAGGACTGGTGAGGGGAGAATGAAACAATGAAGTGAGGAAGCTACCACAGTCCACCAGCTTAGGGATAAAGGATGGGGGCTCCTCTAAGTGACAGGATTTAAAGTTTTGGAGACACACTTGATAGTTTTTCGCTTTGGGATGGAACAAATACAGGTGTGGTGTTGATTGCTACCTCACAGAAGTCAAGTAGAATAGGTCAGAGTTAGAAATTGAGGCAGTGGCAAGAGAATCACCATGAGTTCAAGACCAGCCTGGGTTACATAGTGAATTCAAAGTCAGCCTGAACCATGTAGTGAGAACCTGACTCAAAAAACAAAAGACAAACCAACAAAAAAAAGAAATAAAAAATGAGGGCTGGGGATTTAGCTCAGTGGTTAGAGTGCTTGCGTTGCAATCACAAGACCCTGAGTTCAATCCCCAGTACCAAAACAAAAAACAACACCAACAGTAATGCTTGAAAATTCTCATGGGCCTTCCTTCTCTCTAGGGTGCTTTGAGGAAATCCTCTTGCCCTTAGCTATTATTTGCTTAACAGAAACCCATTTACAAGGGGGTCTATGTTGAAGAACTTGCCAACCAGGAAGACTCCCTTGGCTCTTCCCCCACAAATGTCTTAATCACACATCAACCCTACAGATGCAAGAATAACTGAAATGGGCTTGTAGTGACAGTGGCTCCTGCTATAGTTACACAGTGTGACACAAAGAAGTCCAGAGAACAACAGCCTGGCAGCCATAGCTGGGTCCAGTCTGATGGTTTGTTGGGGTTTGAGTTAATGGTTAGCAGAAAATTATTTCCCATGTAAGGTTTCCTTAAGCCGGAGAGGGGCAGGTATTGATGGGACATTATCACTCCCATCCCTTATGCTTAGCCACACTGAAGCTGGAACTTTCTAGCTGTTTCCACGGGCCAGATTAAATAGAACAGGGTTTTACTACTCAGAACCTGGGAGCAATCTATAGCTTCTCTCCTCTAATTGCTGCGGGATCAGCACATTAAAAACTCCATGTCTCCTGTACTTCTTTCCACTGGTTTCATTTTAGAGGAATCCAGCATCATTTTGTTTTTCCACTAAGGTGGCTTACTGAAGTTGGTGAGCAGGCCAGCTTGTATAGCAGTCTTGCTAGCTAGCTGGTGGATCTCTACTCAGCACTCATGAGTGGAGCACTTCCTGTGTCAGAAAAGCAACTGTGACTGCAATTCTCATATTTATCAATAGCCCCTGCAAATGTCTTCAGCAATACAGGTAGCAAATCCAGTCTTGCCAGAGTAGCAGACCTTCTAGTTTTTTCTATGCAGTTCACAGTACAGGCAGGCTATAACTTGCCACTTACAAAAGCAGAGGCAAAAGTCTATATGGCCCAGTTATATAGAAGGCAAAATTTGTAGGTGAGGAACACCTTTTTACTTAAGACTAATAGAAAAGTGTGCAAGTGAAGGACCAAAAATGTTTTAATTATAAACACAGTCTTACATCTTTTAAGGAAATTCAAGTGAGGCAACCCCCTGAAAAGAACTTTATAAAAGCACTTGATTCCCTGTAGTATTTGTAGTCACCCCTGAGTATCTGAAATTACAGTCCAAGAAAACAAAGGTACTCCAATACAGTAATATACAATCCAGTGCAGCCATTTTGTTTTTCATTAATGAAAGCATATATACAAACAATTTTGTCTTAACTCTAAAAGAAAAACAGAAAAAAGGAAGGGGGGCTGGAGATACCAACAATACTAAATAGAAGTAGCTAACTCTATAAAAGAGTTTAGAAGAATGAAGTTACAGTCAAAACAATGAATGACAGAAAAATAGAGGTGGAGTCTAATTCCATGAGTCATTTCTGATAACATTTTAGAGTATTAACCAGATAAGAAGTTGCAGAAAGGGCCTGACTGAAATAGTTCATTGAGGATGAGACCTTAGTTAGTGGGAAACTCAGTCACATTTTACTAAAATTTCTGATGAATCAACATTGGTATGTCAATTTCTTGACGAAAAGTAAGTACTGAATTTTAAATAGAGTTATTGTAAGTCTTAGGAAATTCGATTCTTCTGCACTCTGACATAGATCATGAAAGACAGAGCAGGAATTCATTGTTATGAGCTGCTGGATCAGTTTGAAACCACTTCATGTGATGAAACAAGTGAGGTTCTTCCCTCCTGACCCAGGCTGTGGGATGTTGCCTTCCCCAACACACAAGAGCAGAAAAATAAGGCAATTGCTCATTTTACTTTGTTTTTATTTCAACATAACATGCAGTAAAAAAAAAAAAAAATCAACAAGATTTATTAGCATTTACAATGCTTACAAAGAAAAAGGACCTTAAAAGCAATTTAGTTCAGATTTAAGAAAAAGCTCTAATTAAACACTTACAATAAATCTATTTCCAAATGTTCAGTTTAGACCAAAATTTAAAATAGCATTTGTAGGTATTTATGTCTGTTGTCTATTTGTAGTTACTTTTTATATAACCTGTGATTCTTGGGATATCCAGCCCCCATTTTCCTAACACAGCAGGGAAGACATATACATGTGGCCACTTAAATTAAAGGAAGAAATGGAGTAGGGAGATCCTGGGTTGCAAAAATATATACAAGCATTTACCTTTTCCAGAACTAAATGTTTCTTCCATAAAAATATTAAATAGCCAAGCCCTATAGAACTAGGGCCAGGACTACTTCAAATATAACTATTCTGTATTTTAAAAATATAGGGCAGAAAGCCTTTTGGGTAATATTTATACATTTTCACACAATATTTCTAGGTCCCTAAATGAATCATGAAGCATTATGTAGACTCAAAAAGCCTATTTTCTTACATTATCTCTTAATTTAATCGTATAAATCTCTAGCAAATATTGTAAGTAACTATATTTCATTATGAGAATTTGACTCAATCGGATGTATTTATAGAAGGCTTAATCTTCACAGCCATATATTACCAAAGTTCCGACTTACATAATGAATGGGTAGTTGGCAGACATTCGCTCTGTAAGACAAAGCAATAGCATTTTTTTTTACCCTACCAACAAAAAGGCAGAGAATCCTTACTTTGGAAACTAGGGCTTTTAAGATCACATTACATTTCCTAGAGTATGTAGAATAAAAAACAGAGTTGGGGAAATCTTAATCTCCCCCTTTACACTGATAATTTTTGGATGAGGAAACCCTTTTACTCACGTAAGTCTCTGCTTTATGATGGCAGTGTCAAAGACAGATACACAAGTTTAAAAATGTTTTTGTTGTTCTAGGATGTAAATAGGAAGAGCAGATGGTGATGTAAAAACATTTTCTTTCCTTATGGAACAGGGGTCTGCTACTTGTTGTGCATTCTTGGCCTAATACTACTTGTTCATGCTATGCTACTGAAACATGCCAAAGTCCCCGTTACACGAGTTACAAGGCTATCCTCAGGGTTTGGCTATGATAGGGACTCAACTGGCTTAGGTTTCATCTCACTACCCATAAAGTAAAATCTATGATAGCAGCCATCTTGACAAATCTTTTATAGGCCAAGTTAAATAAATTAACTACAAAGAAGGCCAAAGTGCATTAATTAGTTACTAAAGGAGCAGGCTTTAAAAAAAAAGTAGTCACGGGTAAATAAAGGAAACTTGCTAAAATTTTTAGGGTGAGAACAATATTGCAGATGAGGAATATCAATTCAATTCAGGATAATGTAAAGAATAGAAACGACTACTCTACCATGTGTCAGAGAAACAGCAAATCTGAAGATTTTAATTCATACCCAGAATACATTTCTGTGGTTAC
Organism: Hystrix cristata; assembly: GCA_004026905.1. Lineage (NCBI taxonomy): Eukaryota > Metazoa > Chordata > Mammalia > Rodentia > Hystricidae > Hystrix > Hystrix cristata. Next base: position 14,526 of record PVJO010026238.1, read on the forward strand.
CAGATAACATTTTTCCTTCTTTTTAGCCAGTACCACAGCTCTCATTCCCAAATGAAAATGTGATTTCAGAGGCTGTTACACTGACCTCTATTTGAACTAGAAAATACTCTTGTTACAACCTGAACTCCTTAGCAATAATTAAATACAACTGAAGTTGTTAGATTCTGATAAAATTATAGTTTCAATTTATGAATAGGATCATACAAAAGTCATCAATAACAGCCTTAGATAAATTCAGCTAAATTAATTTCAATTAACTTTTAAAAATGGTGAGTAACCACAGTGTTAACATTGTTTATAGTATTTGCAAGGCAACTAAAACAAATTTCCAAATGAAGAGAGGTATGAAGTCATTTGCCAGCTGCAACCTATTTTTCCCTGAATTCAAAGACAAAACTACTTTGTAGAGATGTTACATCTTGCATCACTTCCAGGAATATTATGAAAATGATGCATGGATTCATGCTCCAGGAAGGAAAAACAACAGTCAGGCCAGGCTGAAATGAGAGGGAGAGCACAAGCCAGAAATTTGCTATGTGCCCAGAAGCTGGGTTAAGCTTGCACTTTTATTAAATACCTCTTAGCAGAGGCTTCATAGGAAGATCTTGTATATTGCAGTTACTGAGAGACTTCCCTGTATATTTGCAGAATCTCTGAAAGAAAAAAGCCTACTTCCAAGTAAGACTTCTGACACACAGACAAAATTGTTAAGGAAACAATCTAATGGAATAAGACAAGGCAGATTTTGTTGCAGTGTTAAATCTCATGTTAAGTAAGGTTCTGACTAGCTGTTTGTAGATCTGTTTCTGCAAATGTTGAGTAGAAATCCAGAATCACTGGAAAATAAATTTCAATGATAACATTAATTTACTTACACTTAGGTAACTTTCTAAACTGTCACAGTCCAATTTTACAAGATGTGCAACAGGCAGAGAAGGAAAAGGACAAACACAGCAAGTAAGTTCTTATCCATTGGTGGTGCAAAGTCTTAGAAGTTATTCTTGTCCAAATCCTTCCGTTTCTTCGATGGCAAACAGCAGCTTTTCCTTCAGTTGCTCATAGCTTTTATAGGGTGGAAGGTCTAGGCGGTTAAAACTAGAAGAAAGAATTGTTAGCTTCAGAAAAGGAACTACACAAACACATAGGCAGTGTAATATAGCAAAACTGGCTTTATTTTTTTTTTTAGGGGGGTCCTGGGGATCGAACTCAGGGCCTTGCGGTTGCTAGGCAAGCACTCTAACTACTGAGCTAAATCCCCAGCCCCCCGCAAAACTGGCTTTAAAGTTAGGTAAAACTATGTTCAAATCCCAGCTCTGTTGCTAGGCTTCTGAGACTTGGCAAGACTTAATTTCTTCTTCGATAAAAATGAGATTAACAATACCTACCTCTCATGTAGAGTAAGAAGATACAAGCAGATAGCATAGTGCCTGATGCTCAGCAGGCCCTCAATATACACTTTCCCATCCACCTCAATCTATTTTTTTTGTTTGTTTTTTTGAGGTGGGGTCTTGCTATTAGTTCAAGCTGGCCTTGAACTCACTACGTAGCCCAGGCTGGCCTCAAACTTGCAGTGATCCTTCTGCCTCAGCCTCTTGAGCGCTGGGATTACAGGATGCACCACCATGTCTGGCCGGCATCCACCTCAATCTAGACCAGTGATCAGCAAATTTACAGTAAAGGTCCAGAAAGTAAATATCCTAGTCTTGCAGGCCATGTGATGTCTTATCAAAAGATTTTAAGTACATAATTTTCTCTTGTAGTATTATGTTCACTGTAGTTCTGTTCTAAACTGTGAACTGTTAAAGGCCATCTTCTGATTTGGGGGCCATATCAATGTCACTTCCATATGGTAAAAGATGGGATTTCCATACGGGCCCCAAAGTCATGGCTCTCTGCTGTATTTGTAGCACAAGACCTAGGCAAATGTTTGGCCATATAGGAAAAAATGCTATCCATGAAGGGAAAATAAATTTACACCTATGACTTGCCCCTACCCCCAAAATAAGCTCCAGTTACTTACAATCATCAGCCTGACAAACACATTTAGCACGTCTGTTGCAAAACATGACAGACATACTGAATTATAAAATAAATATTATTAAATATAAATAAATATTGACATTAATACTTAAAATAGATAATATAAGTTATACTTAGTATTTGTAAATACCCAAGTGGGTGCCTTTGGCTGAGAGATAAACACCTATGTAAACAGATGGAACTCAACACTTATTGCTGAATGACCAACTGCAGTACAGACACAGCATACAAATAACATGCACACTTGATAAACAGACATGGTTGTGTCCAATATGAATCTTCATAATTCAATACACTGTGTTTGTATTGGACATATTTAGTGCATTCATGTGAAATAAATGTTTTTAAAATTTTGATGCCTGCAATTTGTGTGGACCATCATTCTTGTTTTTTTTTTGGGGGGGGGGGTGGCGTGGTGCGTCAGGGGATTGAACTCAGGGCTTTGCATTTACCAGGCAAGCACTCTACCACTTGAGCTAAATCCCTAACCCCTGGACCATCATTCTTAACTGTCATTTTTGTTGCCACTCTTGTTGTATAAATCTTCAATTAACACTTGGTTTAATGGAAACTTGGTGAAGCCTAGCCTGGAAGAGGTCACTTGTGTGAAGAATTCATGGAATAAAATTACTGACAGCTGTGTTGTCAATGCACTATGAGCAGGCTACACAGATAAGAAGTGCTCACTTAAGGACAGTTCTATTGCTGGACATGAGAGACTGGGGCCAATGGTTCTACAGGAAAGGAGTCACAAGAAATTCAGGCTGGAATTTGGAGAGTTATGATGATGTTTCAGAAGAAGATGACAGGACTGTATTTGAATAAATGTGGATTTCTGTACATGAGTAAATGCAGATTGTTCTACATGAAAAAATAAGACATCCCCTGAAAATAAGCCCTACTGCATCTTTTGGAGCAAAAATTAATATAAGACCTGAGCAAAAAGAACAGAGTAGGAGGCATTACAATACCTGACTTTCAAAACATACTATAGGTCTGGAGGTAAGGCTCAGTGGTAGAACACTTGTCTAGCATGCACAAGGTCCTGGTCTGGATTCCCAGCAATGCAAAACAAAACACTACAAAGTGACAGTAACCAAAACTGCATGGTACTGGCATAAAAAGAGATACAGAGATCAATAGAACAGAACAGCGAACCTGGAAATAAGGCCATGTATTTACAACAAGGTAATCTTCAACAAAGGCAGCAGGAACATACTTTGGAGAAAGGAAAGTCTAGTCAGTAAATGGTGCTAGAAAAACTGGGTATGTGTATACAGAAGAAACTAGATCCCTGTCATTTACCATAAAAATTAAAACAAAAAATCTAACAGTGGACCAAAGACTTAAATGTAAGACCCGAAACTGTGCAACTACTATAGGAAAATATAGGGGAAACACTTTTGGACACTAGCCCATGGGAAAATTTTTTAGACATGATCACAAAAGGTCAGACAACAAAACCAAAATTTATACTAGAATAACACCAAACTAAAAAGTTTCTGTACAAGCAAAGGAAAAATAACTAAGTGAAGACACAACCCATAGAATGGTAAAAAATATCTGCAAACTATTCATTAGACAAGAGATTAATTTCTAGAACACAGCTGGGCATGGTGGTGCACACCTGTAATCCTAGCACTCAGGAGGCAGAGGCAGAAGGATTGCTGCGAATTTGAGGCCAGCCTGGGCTACATAGTGAGCTCAAGGCCAGTCTGAACTACACAGTGAGACCCTGTCTCAAAAAAAACCAAAAAAAGAAAAAAAAAAAATTCCCAGAATATATAAGGAGCTCAAAACAACTCAAGAGCAAAATCCTTCGAATAATCCCATTAAAAAATGGGTGAATAATCACAACAGACACTTATCAAAGAGGATACACAAATGGCCAACAAAAATATGGAAAAATTTTCAACATCACTAATTTATCAGGGAAATCCAAATAAAAAACAGAATGAGGTTTCATCTCACTCCAGTTAGAACAGGTAATGTCAAAAAAGCAAGTAACAAGTGCTGGTGAGGATGTGGAAAAAGGGGAACTTTCATACATTATGTGTAGTCAATCAGCATAGCCATTATGGAAAACAAAAAGGAGGGTCCTCAAAAAACTAGAACTACTGGTATATGATCCAGCAATCCTACTAGTGGTAAACAGCCAAAGAACTAAAATCAAAGAGACAGACGTTGCAGGTTTATTTCAGCACTCTTCAAAATAGCCAAGACAGAATCAAACTAGGTGTCCATCAATAGATGAGTGGCTAAAGAAAATGTGAAATAAATATAAATATGAGTAAAATTGTCATTTGCAGCAAGATAGAACTGGAAGATGTGTTAAGTGAAATAAGCCAGGAAAAGCAAGACAAATACATCATGTACTCACTTATATGTGGGAGCCAAAAAGTTGATTTTAAAGAAGTAGAGAACAGACACTGGTTACCAGAGCCTTGGTGGGATAAAGTGGTGGTCAACAGGGATAAAGCTGGATAAGAGGAGTAACTTCTAATGTTCCATAGGACAGCAGGATAACTATGGCTGACATGTGATTACAAGGGGTGATTGAAAGTTGTGGTATTTTTAAAAATTTACTACAGTAAAGACGCACTGCCAAGAATAATGGGGTGTGTTCAAAGGGAGGGGATTACTTCGAGGGGGGTTAATAGCAAGGTATCTTGTACTATAATAAATTTTCAATCGCCATAGATTTTTATTTCCCTTCACTGACCAAACATTTATGGCAACTTCTGTCAAGTAAGAACATTATGGATCTAGGATTGTACAAGTTCTGGCTTTTCCTCAAAGTCAAAATGACCATGAAAGATAAACATATTGAATAGTCAGAACATTGAGGCAGCTATCTCAGAGCAACTAAACACTCTCATGAAAGAGGACTTCCAGGGTGCTTCAAGGTGGCAAGAATGATGGGATTAGTGTTAGGATGGGTGCTGAGGGAGATTAATGGCAATATAATATAACTTTTTACTGTAAGAATTTTTAAAAATTTAAACATTCACCATAGTTTATCTCACCTCATTATTTCAAACTATTGAACTGTATACTTTAAAAGAATGAACTTTGTAGTATTTGAATTATGCATGTATATCAAGAAAGTTATTAAAAACACTAGCTGTGTGTATGTGTATTAAAACACAGAGGGACAGACAATAAAACAGCAAAATGGTCAGAGGAAAATAAAGGAATATTAAACAAGGGCAATATATGGCTACCAGATATATGTCCCACAAAATAAAATTTAAAAATTGTTGAAGTTAGGTTGAATTGCAACTTATTATTGTATTGGAGGTTAAGACTGGTAGGCTTAAAAAACAAAAAGACTGGTAGGCTTTTAGTTTGGTATATTTTTGGAAATGTGCTTAATCTACATTTAAAACGAGAAAATGTTTCTGGTTACCATGTAAGAAAGTAGGTACTCCAAATTTCCTGCCTTCTTAGAAAAATATAGTTTCTAAGTCCCACATTTAAAAAAATTTCAGGGGCAGACAAGGGGATTGATCCAAGTGGGCACAGGGATAATTCTGAGGTAAAGGAAATACTCTAAAACTGGACTGTGGTGATGGCTACACTATCCTGTAAAATTTAAGAATCAGCTTAGCATGGTGGTAAAAATCAAAACAAAGGAAAAAAAGGGGAAGGGGATCTGGGGATGTAGCTCAGTGCAAAAGTCCCTGGTTCAAGCCTAGTATCACACATACCCCCCTAATTATGTCTCAGTAAAGCTGTTAAATATATTCAAATAATACTGGAGAAAAGTATTTCATTTCTAATCTTACACGTTTTAAATTGCTGCAGGATAACTGGGGAAAGGGCTATTTTCTCTAGTCTTCCTGATTTTGCTTACCAGGTATGACTTCTGGGTAACCAATTTTCCTTCCCAACTTTTTCAATGCAGAATTTCTGTGGTCCATTGCTCCCTAAAACACAATAAAACCATGAAGTTTACTGGTTCAAATGTTCTCAAATTGTGGTCCAGTGTAGCAGCCATCATCAGGTCAGAACCACACACAAATCCACAAGCCCTACCCCAAAGTTACTCAACCAGAACCTCTTAAGAGTGAGGCTCTACAGTATGTGTTTAAGGAGGCTTCCAATTCCTCTGAGGAGTGCTAAAGTTTGAGAACCACTTTGTTAACATATGGCATTCCTTAAGCAGAATAACGTAACATTATATACAAAAAACTTAATTTTATTAGTTTTAACTAGACAAACTATGATCTACTATCCTGTGTAAGAAAACTTGATTTAAATACATAGTTGTTAACATATTATGAAATGTAAACATCATAATGAATTCAGTATTAACAATGCCTGTGCTTACAGGTTCTGGAGAGCATGCCTACACACACACACATCAATCCTTGCCTCTTCTTTACCTCTGTTAGAGACAGCAGTGAGTGACGACTACAAATCACTAGTTTAATAAAGATCACTACTGCTCCCTAGAAAGTATTTATTGGTGGTCAAAATGACTGGCAGTGCTATTGTACAGTGGCCAGGCACAAACCAGGCATGGTGGCACACACTTCTAATCTCAGCTACTAATGAAGCAGGAGGATTCCAAGCTTGAGGTCAGCCTGGGAAGCATATGAGACCCTGTCTCCAAATAAAAGGGACTGGGGCTATAACTCAGTGGTAGAACCCTTGCCTAGCATGTACAAGGCCCTAGGTTTGAGTCCCAATACCACCTCCCCCAAAAAAGTGGCCAGCTATGTTAAATTTTCTCATGTTTCACCTGACTAAATCCAGTACAAATATAAATTGGTAATACTACACTGTATTTAATAACAATGAATTATTTTCACAAGTAGTTAAGTAAAAAGTCCA
>PVJO010026239.1:0-21390 GCA_004026905.1 Hystrix cristata
AAAAAAAAAAGAAAATATTCAAGAAAAAAGTGTGTCTGTACTGAACAGACTTTTTCAATTGTCATTACTTCCTGAACAATACAGTGTAACTACTATTTACATAGCATTTATATTGTTTTAAGTATTATAAGTAATCTGCAGATGATATAAAATATATAGGCTAGGCGTGGTGGAGCATGCCTGTAATCTCAGCACTTGGGAGGCTGAGCCAGGAGGATCGCGTAGAGCTCAAGGCCAGCCTGTGCTACATAGTGAGTGTAAAACCAGCCTGAATTACATAGCAAGACTCTGTCTCAAAAAAAAAAGAAGTCGTCTGCACGCTTCGAATGAATGCAAGGTTTTTTAGTATGGTTTGGTGCTAGGGATCAAACGCAGGGTCTTACTCATGCCAAACACGATCAACTACTGAGCTACCTCCCAGTCTACAATTAAAAACATTTTTTTCCTTAAACCTGTAGTTGGAAAACAAAACAAAACAAAACAAAACACTGTAGTTAGTTGAATGCACCAGATACAGAGCTCAGTGTATTTACCTTCCTAACTCTGCTTCTTCCCTAAATTCGTTTAAATTTCTAGTCCTTTCTCCACCTCCTCAATTCCCTAAAGACCAAACACACCCCTGAAGGCCAGATCCTAATCTAGAAGGTAGAAACTCCACACATGTAAACAAATTTGGGTTTTGAAGGCATAGGATTGCCTGGAAAGGTGGTTGGTTGTGTGCCTATAGTCCTGGCTACTCTAGAGGTGGAGGTATAGTGGGATCACTGGGCCCAGGAGTTCAAGGCCAGCCTCTAAAAATAAGTAAGTAAATAAATAAAAGCCTAGGGTTGAAAAAATACCTGTGTAGAAACACTCGCTTTTTTCTTTTCTCTCTCTCTCTTTTTTTTTTTTTTTTTGGTTGAGACAGGGTCTCCCTATGTAGTTTAGGCTGGGTTTGAACTCAGTGTGTAGCTGAGGCTGGCCTCTAACCTGCAGTAATCCCCCTGCTTCAGCCTCCCGAGTGCTGGGATTACAGGCCTGTGCCACCAGCCAGGCTAATGCTATTTTTTTAAAAAGATGGTACAAATTAAAGCTTTGGTTAGGTCAACCAATTTATTTATTTATTAACAGTGCCAAAAAGTTTATGAAAAATAAATGCAGGGTAAATGGGTAAGGGAAAAACCGGCTCTGCAGAGCAAATTTAGGCTGAACAAAGAAAAAGAGGATAAAAAGCAAAAGTAAGAAGTACTCACCGTGTCTGAAAGACTCGGCGGCGCGGGTTACCATGCATATTTATGGAAGCTAGCAGCTCTGGGGTTGGGGGTTTAGCTCAGTGGTAGAGTGCTTGCCTAGCAAGCTCAAAGCCCTCAGTCTGATCCCCAGCACCCGCCCCCCTAAAAAAGACAACGGCTGTCTGTGATGGCCGCTCCTCTTTTATGTGCTCTCGCGAGGTCAACCAATTTAAAAGAAAAAAAAATTCACCTTAGATATTAGTCACTTGAGAAAGCAACTATTTGCAGTTGAGGATTTAGTTCAGTGGTTAGAGTGCTTGCCTTGCCTGCACAGCTCCCCGTTTGATCCCCAGCACCAAAAAAAAAAAAAAAAAAAAGAAGAAAAGAAAAGAAAGTGGCTTTTCTCCTTGCTGTTGTATTTATTGTACATTTTTTTTTTTTGGTTGTCAGATCACTTTACCGAAATATTCTCTTATGTATTGTATATTTTACATTCTCACAGAGCAAGAGCTTCCTCTGTCCTTGGGGTGGTGGGTGGTGATTAAAAGGGAACAGGAAGGGGGTGGGAAATGTTCTGCGGTACTGGGGGTTGAACCCAGGGCCTTCAGACAGAGCTACATTCCCAGCCCTTCTTTAATTTTTAATTTTGAGATTGGAAATTCAGTCTCCTCTATTTACGGAGTCTTCTAAGAAATTTCTAAATTTCCCAGGCTGGGCTCGAACTTGGGATCCTCCTGAGCCAGCCTCCCAGAGTGCCAGGATTACCGGCTTGCACCACCACGATAGAGAGTGCTGCTCCTTTGTGAAATCTTACAAGCTGTGCCTACAGAGACACTGTTCTCTTATCTGTATGTTGTACTTTTAACTTCTTCCTCTCCGCTAGTGATTGAACCCAAGACCTCCTGCTGTACACATAGCTCATGAATTAAAAAAAAAAGTAGGCCTGCTTGAAAGTTATTTTTAAAATTAAATACTTTTGAGACTTGAGCAGCTGCAAAGGTTCTGTGTTTTCTATTTTGATCATTCTGTTTCTCGAGATGACCACATCTTTCAGAGGAAATGAGTCAAAGCCACTCTGTCTTGCTTTTCCAGCTGAGCATGTTCGGTTTCAATGAAGTAATGAATGAACTTCGCCGCACCACCCCCCAAGCCTACAACAGCAAACAGAGAGGCCTCGACCAATCAGCAGGCAGTCCAGGTTTTCAAGTTGAGTTCAAACGGACCCACAGGAGGCCAATCAGCGCGTGCGGCCCCGTCCCCAACTCCCGGCCTCGACCAATCGTGAACCCGAATGAGCCAAAACACAGCGGCCAGCCAATGCGGAAGAGTCCCACCGCGCAGAGCTCCGCCAATGGGCGCGGCCCGGCGAAAAGAGAAACAGTGCGGCTCCGCGACCGGCCGCAGGATTCGAATCGAACGTCGGTGCTGGAGTCGGGTGCTAGCGGAGCGGCGCGAGGGCCAATCAGCGGCGGCGGCTCGCGGCCCCGGAACGTTGGGACACCCCGGCCCCGCCCCGCGCTGTTGTTTGTGGTGTCGGGCGGCCGGGCGGCGGGATCGGAACCACAACATTCGCCGGGCGGCGGCGGCCGAGTCCCGGAACCCCGCGGCCGGTACTGCGGGGGCCTCGCGTCGCGCCATGTCGGTGAACACGGACGAGCTGCGGCACCAGGTCATGATCAACCAATTCGTGCTGGCCGCGGGCTGCGCGGTCGACCAGGCGAAGCAGTTGCTGCAGGCGGCGCACTGGCAGTTCGAGGTGCGCATGGGCCCAGGTCTGGGGAGCCCGGGGGGGCCTGGGCGGGGTCTCTGCTTCGGCGCGGGTCGCTGAGGCCGGCGGGGGCTTCCTGCTCCCCCAGCCCGGCTACGCTGACGCCGCTCCGCCCGCGTTTGTCCGCAGACCGCCCTGAGCACGTTTTTCCAAGAAACCAACATTCCCAACAGTCACCACCACCCCCAGATGGTAAGTGTCGCCGGGAGGGCGCGAACGGGACCCCAAGCCCTGTGGCCCGCGCCCCTCGATGGACAGCGGGGAGCGGGCCTCCCCCGGCGGCCGGGCCCCCGGAGCACAACCCACCGGGAGACCAGGGGGACACGGGCCCTGCCGGGCCGCTGTCACCCGCGGCGGTGACAGCCATGTTGCCGGGGAGCGCCTCGCCGCGAATGTAAACAAAGAGCCAAAATGTCTTCCAGGAAAGAGCACTCTCGGGCCGGCGCCGGCTCGTCCAACTTGGGGACCCGCCTCCAGGCGGCCGGGTCTGGGCCGGAGGCCTTGGGCCCCCGAGCTTCTCTCTGGGGGCTGGGGGAGGGGCGCCGGAGTTGGGGGTTGAGAGGAGGGGGAGATGACCTCTGGACAAGCAGGGACGGGAAGGGGACTCGGATGGTAACCAGAGTTCTGGAGAGCCCAAAGGAAGAGCCCAAGGAGCGAGACTGAGACGTGAGGTATCCGTGTGTTGATGGGGAGCCCCTCTTGCTGTCGAATGTGGCCCCTCCCCCTCCACACGCACCCAGCGCTGCAGGAAGCGGGGAAGGGATAAATCCACCCTGGCTCAGGAAGCCGGCTCTACCCACAGATGTATGCTGGCCCTTTTAAAGCCCTAGGGAACATACCCTGTGCCGGGAGGACATACAGATAAGGCCAAGAATTTGCATTTAATCTCTGTGTTAGAAGATGCACAATCCAGGGAACTGAAGTGGTTCAGGGCTGGATTTGTTTTCTACTCTTTCCAACCTGGCCCCAGGCTGGAGCCTTTGCCCTCCTGGCCAGGGGGTACCTTTGGCTTCCTGGAGGCCCAGGACAACAACCCCCGCTTACCTATTAGGCCCAGTGGGATGGGAGGGGCTGAGCCCGGCGGGGATTGTAAAACATTATTCCTTAGGGGTTGCTGTGGCTTCCAGGGTGCATTTTTGGCATTTTTTATGCTTGGGTATCTTTGCCATGGCTGCACATGGGCCCTTCTGCTGTGTCTTGTCTTGGCTGCCTGTTTTCATCTGGTCACAGAGGACAAGTAGAGAGAGGTCTGCCCTGACTTTTTAAACTAGATTTTCTTTTGGGATGGCTCATGCCCCATATGAGTCCAAGAAGAATGTCCTTTGACTTATAAAAGAATAATGATGCTGGCTGCAAGGCCGAGGTAGCTGAGGCCTGTCCCATAGCAAGCCCAGGAGGGGCTCAGCTTCAGGAGGCACCACCCCAGCATCTGGGGGCCTGAACCTGGGAGCCCTGTGCCTCCATTCCTTCCTCATAACAGCCTCGAGGTATCTCCTTGCAGGCTGTGGCCATTCTGAAAAGTCAGGGCCTCCGGCACAGCCGCTCGGAGGGGCCAGGAATGGGGCTCACGGGAAGAGCCAGAACGGCGTCCTGTTTGGTTCTTCTTTCCCAGTCTTTGCAAATCCCAGTGGGGCGATTGAAATCCCCTTTGAAAGCTGCCCTTAGGGAAAGCAGCAGATTTTGTAATAGACATTTTAATCAGCGTAAGCATCAGTGACCAGTACTGGGTGCTTCATGAGGACTGTGGTGTCCCTGATCTCAAGAGCTGGCAGTTTCTTGAGACAAAATGAATCAAAGGAAAAAGTTAAATAAAAACACTGAGTTGGGTCACCACAAAATTGCAATGCTAGAAGTGGCCCGAGGCATGAGTAACTAATAAATGATTGTCCCGTAGACTGCTGTCATTCCCACAGTTGGAGGAAGCTTCCCAGATGAGTAGGAAGGGTCCTGAGTTGGATCTGCACGGGCCGGGGGAGAAGGGCAGTGTGGGGGATGCAGGGTTTACTTGGCAGCAGGTAGGGTGCTGTGGAGAATCTGGTCCAAGGCCCTGGTTTTACCAAGGTAGAGAGGCGCAGGCGCTTGCCCAGGCTAACCCAGGCAGGCGGGCACAGGCCCTGTCAGCCAGCAGGCTGGGGGGCTGTTGGAAGAGGAGGCCATGCTGGCTTGGTGAACTGGGGAAGTCAGTCACGATGCTGTGAAGCAATTGGCCTCCACCCCCACCCCCCATTCATTGTTTCCTGCTGCCGAGAAGTCAGCCTTGTTCAGGGGGCAGGCAGTGAGAGGAGGAGGGAAATGTTTGGGTGGGGCCAGGCCTCTGGCTAAGTCCTTTGGCCTTCCCTGCGGGCCCCTGGGAAGACAATGGTCAGGGCTCCCTAGGAGTGGATGTGGCCCTGGCCTCAGTGACCGAAGTGGGGTGGGGTCCCCTTCTCCGAAGGGCTCTGTCCTTCAAGGTCAAGCCCTAGAGTCTTGCCCACCTCTGCCCTGTGCTGGGGGGAGGGGCCGAGGTTGCTAAAATTAGGAGAAATTCAGAGAAGGACTCCCATGGCTTCCTGGGAGAGGAAGAAGCGGCTTTGCGGTGGGAGCCAGCTTGTGTGGGTCTTGTTCTCTGGGCTGCCTGTTCCCTGCCCCTCATGTGGGGCCCCCAGGGCAGAGGTAGAAGAGGCCCTGGGTTGGGCTGTTCGGCCTGAGAGCCAAGAGCGGGCCGGGCGGCAGCGTGGGCTGGAGGCCCCAGACACGTAGAGGTGGGGCCTGGGAACAGGTTAAGAGCTTGGGCCTGTAGATGTTTGAGCCTGGGAATTCAGTCTTCTCTACTTTCTGCTTTGGATGTGTTGTCAGTCTGGGCCTCAGTTTTCTTATCAGTAATATGGAAAGAGTAATTCATCCAACTTGGTCTCCTTTTGAGAAGTGAGGACCTTAAGGCCTGGTGGCCGTAATGAACCCAACACCAAGGAGGCACAGCTTTTCCTTGACCCCTGAAAGGAGGAGCCTGTCTGTGTGAACTGTCTGTGTCTCACACCCTGGGGACATTGAGGGCGGATGATTCCAGCTGGGTTCCTCCACCAGTGAGGGCACTGGCAGTAATGTCCTGGGCTGATCGTTGTCTTTTTATTTTAATGGGACACCTTAGCTTCTGGTTGGAACTAACCATTCTGATACCCCTTAGTGTCATTTCCTAGCATCATACAACATTTTTTTTGGCTTCAGTGTTTGTTTTGTTTTTAGTTCTGAACAAGAGGGGTGTGTGTCCTGTTGAAGCTTCTGTGGGCTGAAAAATGGGAGTAAAGAGGCCTCAGGGCGCTGGCAGGCAGGCCTCCCCACGCCTGTGTTCTCTCCCTGCAGATGTGTACGCCCAGCAACACCCCTGCCACGCCGCCCAACTTCCCCGACGCGCTGGCTATGTTCTCCAAGCTTCGTACCTCTGAGGGCCTGCAGAACAACAACAGCCCCATGACGGCGGTGGCCTGCTCCCCCCCTGCAAACTTCAGCCCCTTCTGGGCCTCTTCCCCACCAGGCCACCAGGCACCCTGGATGCCGCCCTCTTCCCCCACCTCCTTCCATCGCCTCCACTGCCCACAGCCCACATGGCCCCCCGGAGCACAGCAGGGGGGTGCCCAGCAGAAAGCCATGGCGGCAATGGATGGCCAGAGATGAGACTGATGCTGCCGGGCCCTGGGCTGGAGCGAGGGGGCAGTCCAGAGTTGTGGGGACACAGAGGAGGGCCAGGGAGGGGGGAGCAGGGAGGGCGATGGGTTTCCTGAAGATCGCACTGGAAGATTTTATAAAAGAATTTTTGTGGGTGGGGGGACAGTAAACTTCGTGGGCCATTTGGGTCCCTCAGGAGTTTTTCTTTGGGCAAGTTTTTTTCTCTTTTTAATATATAACTATAATATATATGAATATATAAATATAACTAATGTATGTGAGAGTGGGGCCCGCACACCTAGGGTGCTGGGGGCAGAGGGGAAGGGCCAGCAGAATCCCTTGCCAGCACCCCTTCCTCCACCCCAGTCTTGGGGGGTAAGGCGGATGGTGCCTCAAAGCCGGAGGAATGGGCTTGTAGTCTGTGAGCTGCCCCTTTTTGAAGTCATACCTGCCAACAGGAAGACCACCCCATTGTCCCTGCCTGGGGGCTGCCTCTTTGCAGCTGCAGGAAGAGTTTCAGAGGGCCCAGCTGGGTGTGCACGGCTCATAGGACTGAAGAGCTGGCTTGTGTTCGGTCAGATTCTGCCCACTGGGGGACTTGAGTGTCTTGTTACGTGGGCACCCAGCCTCTCCCCTTGTCGTGTCCAGGATCAGAGGAAATGGACCTGGGAGAGCTTACCTTTGGGTTGAGTTCCTGAATCAGAATCTCATCTCACCAGGGTGAAATTTTAATTTAAAAACTTAAAAGAGACTTTTCTAACTTCCCGGTTTGCAGTGCTTTTATTTACCTTGGTAGGGGAAGCTGAGTCTTTTGGAAGGGTCAATGGGTGTGTTGTGGGTGGGATAAAGGGAGGGGACCCCATTGCCACCTGGCTGATCTGGATGTTTCCGGCGAGGGGTATCTGTACCAGAGAATTTGGTACTATAGGTGGGGTAGGTCGAATCCTGACGTGGTGGCTGTTACCCTCTTTCTTTTGTGACCCTTGCCCATGTAGCCTGTGAAAGCAGAGTCCTGTACACTCAGGCCTGGAAGTCATTTCCTAACCCGCAGGCCCTCCCAGGCGTCTTCCAGCTTGCCCATCTCCACCATTCCCACCCTCAGCTTCCCTCGGGGAGGTAGGTTGTTGCCTGCTCTGTGGCCGTGACTTGAAGGCCAGCCGAGGTGGGTGACTGGCCACATGGGTGGGACTCTTGGAATCCCTCAGGATGCCACCACTCAAGGTAGCCCTTTGCTTTCCTGTCTCCCACCTCCTGTGGTCTGCAAGGGACCAAGTGCTGTTGGGACACAGACCGGGACTGGGGGACTGGAGGAGAGGCCCAAAGTGAAGTGAAACTTGAAAGGGCCCAGTGGGTGGCCTCCCTAGCTTGCTTCTGAGCCTTCTCAGTCACCTCGCCCTTGTCAGGGGCACCCCCTCCTGCCAGCAGAGCAGAACCAATGAGGCCTAGCTGCTCTGTCTCTTGCATGTGACACATGGCTGTACTTGGAAGGTGGCTTTGTCCTTTCAGTTTTGTTTCCTGGTTGGAAACCCCTGAGACTCCTCCCAGCCTCACCCTGCCCCTGCCCACCTGTGCTTTCCCAAGTCAGAAGGGGACGCCCCCCGGCAGGCCTGTGGACAGTCATGCTGTGACATCCTTGAGGGCTGCTGGGACCTGGGCCTGGGTTCACCCAGGTACGGAATGGTGTGGCTCCTGGTTCTCTTGTGGGCATGGCCCAAGCCCTGTGCCGGAGGGGTTGACCTGCCCCTCCTTGCCAAGCCAGTGAATTTGGCTTGTAGGCCAGGGAAACTGAGCCGACCTTCTGACATTTCACTGCCATCCTGGAGCCTGAGCGAGAGAAACAGGAGCCGAGGTGGCTGGGCTCGGCCTGGCTCTGCCTGCCTCCTGCTTGCAGAGAAAAGGGCACTGGGCTGGGGGTACCTGCGGGTACTCACTATCCAATCAGCTCCTCCAGTCTGACCACAAGCACATTATTACAGTGCATAGATGCATGGAATCTGCCGATCAGGGTGCTCCCTGGGGGGAAACACCCACCTCCGCATACCTCCTAGCCAGGCCCACTTTCACCCACGCTAAGCCGAGGGTGAGAAACCTATTTTTGGGCCGGTTCCTGCCACTCTCCTTCCTGTATGATTCTGTCACCCCCTCTTCTCACACCCCAAGGTGAGAGTCCTGCCCCAGAGTCCCTTTCCCATGTGAGAGGGAGTGATGGAAATGGGGTTGGGGGAAGAAGCTTCTGACTGTGAGAACAGACCTGAGGCAGAAACCCTTTGATGATTCAGGGCTTCCTGGGCCCCAGGTGGGCATAGCGCTCCTGTTCCTTAAGGTACCCCTAGAATATAACCACGGGCCAGAGCTCAGGAAGTTCAGCTGGTTGGCAGGGGTGCTGGGGGCTTGTCCTTTGCAGTTAGCCCATCTTGGGCTCAGCCCCACCTTGTTCCTCTGTTCCCTCCCACCTGGCTAGCACAAAGGACTTGGGGACAACAGTTCTGCCCTTACTAGTGTGGCTAGCATGGCCTAATATGTAGGTGAGCATGTTGAGCCACGCAGCTGGCTAGAGCAGCTTGCGCGAATGTGAGTCCTACCCCTTGAAGCCCACTCCCCATCTTTCTAGTCATTGGCAAAGCAGCCAGTGCCCTGAGCCCTTCCACCAGGGCATTTGAGGGAGTACACCAGAGTATGGCAAAAGGAAGCCACCTTGGTGGCTACAGGTTTTGACCTCTGGCTAGGGGCACTGCTTTCCAGGTTGGGGAGCAGATACATGACTCCACAGGTCCCAGCCTACCCAGAGTGCCCTGGGCCAGCTGCCCAGGCTAAACACCCCAGTGCTGACTGAGGTCAGCAGACAGCTGCTGGGTTGAGAGTAGGCCCAACCTGTCCCCAGAGCAGGCCTGGGGTCTGGGATCTATATATGAGCTGCTCTCCCTGCCCTGGGTGCAACAACCAGCTGTCCCGAGGCCTGACCCCTTTAGAGAACCACTTAATCGAGCCTTGTATGAGGGTCTAACTTTCAGACCACAAACCAGACCTGCTGTCCAAGAGCAGAGCTGGGGATGCCCTGGTCTCTCCCATGATCTTCCTGAGATAGGACCAAAGTGAGACCTCCAGCCAAGTGCGGAGGCCCTTGTCATCCCAGCACTCTGGGGAACTGAGGCAGGATTAAAAATTTGAACCCAGCCTGGGGAACTTAGTAATTTGTAAAGCCCCTGCCTCAAAAATTTTTAAAAATTAGCTCAGTGGTTAGAGTGCTTGCCTAGCAAGCGCAAGGCTGTGAGTTCGATTCCTGACACCCCCCCCAAGAAAAAAAATTACTGGAAAATAATACTAAAGGGCTGGGGATGTAGCTCAATGTGAACTCAATGTGAAGGCACTTAATTCAATCCCCAGTACTGAAAAGACCAAAAAAAAAAAAAAAGAGAGAGAAAGCCAACACCACCTCCTTCCCAACTTTATTTATAGCTCTGCGCTGGGAGCTGTGGTGGACCTTGGCCCCCTGGAGGGCTCCACCTCAAGCTTCTCCCCAGGAGGCATATCCACGCTCACCTCCAGCCCCCGGGGGCCGGCCTGCAGGTTGGGGCTGGGTGGGTGGCCCCTGTCAGACTGGGCGAGATGGCCCTCTGAGGAGACAGGTCTGTCTTTCTGTTGCCTTGAAGAAGCTGCAGGACAGGGGTCTGAGTTACTGTCCTGGTGTCAACAAGGACGCAAAGCCCCGGAGGCGAGAGCAGCCCTGTTCAGCTGGGCTGATGGACGGGGGTGACAGGGCAGTGTGTAGACAGGAGCGCCTGAACACACAGGCCTTTACACTCCTTGTGAGTGACAAATGAGCAAGTAAACAGGCCTTCCTTTGGGGCCAGGAGCCTGTACTTCAGTGTTTCTTCTGCTAATACATGGGGACTGTTTAGGCAACAGATGCAGCTAGCTAGCCCCTGGAGTTTGCCTGAATCTCCCGTCCTTCTCTCTTCTGCTTCTATATTTTAAGTGCCTCAGAGTAGACAGTGGGATGCCCAGGATGCAAAGCAAGGTTGCCCCACAAAAATCACTGAAACCTCTCCACAGCCCATTCCCCTTGGTTACCAGCCCTGGCTCTCGGACCAGACAGTTTGGCTTTGAATTCCAGCCAGCTCTGCCCCTTCCTAGCTGTGTGACCTTGTGCGAGATACCTTGGCCTCCTTCTGCTTTGGTTTCCTCAGCTGTAACTAGGTCTAACAACGGGCCCTATCTCCTGATGTTGGCATGTGGGTTAAAACTGGTTTATCTGTGTACAGTTCCTAAGCAGCTCCTGGTCAGTGAGAAGCCCTCAGTGAAGGCAAGGCACCGTGACCACCACCTGCTGTTTCTTCTTCCCTCTTCGGCCACCGGCTCTCATTGGGCATGAGTGGAAGGATATCACAGCACACAGGGCTCTTAACCAGGGCATCCAAGGGGTCTGAGCCCCTGCAAGCATCTGCAGGGTGCTGTGGATGTGCAGCTGACAGGAGGAAGGGCTGTGCCTGTGTGTGGTTCTCCCTGGTGCCCTGACTCTGGGAAGCACTAATCTAGCACCCTCTTGATGACAGATGAGGACACTAAGGACTGTAGAGGGGAGAGACTTGCTTAGTCACCTCCCCAGGTGGGTCTTGCTGAGACTCAGCCTCCAGGCCCTGTGTGGTTGAAGCCTGCGGCCCTTAGCTCCCTGACCTTCCTGGGCTAGCCATGACCTAGCTCCTCAGGGAAGACCAGGGATTCTAGGGGCTTCCCAGGCCTGGGGTGGGGAGAGACTCCTCCAGGGCAGGGTCAGAATGAGGAGCCCCCAGGGTCTGGCCAAGGTCTCATGCCCACAGCATTCAGACCGAATTCGTGAGCATTGCCTCCAGGAGAGTGTGCACGTGTGAACAAGGAAGGACTTGGGCCTGGAGCCAGAGACCAAGGTACAACCCTGTCCCTATGTCATCTTGTGTGAAATGGGACAGCAGTAGTAGCCACCCCACAGACCTGACACTCAGTCCCATCCTTTGGCTCCTAAAGCGTAAATCAGCATGGGCTGGAAAGGGGGCCGTGGGGCAGGAAGGAGAGGCCTGGGTGCAGGGCCCAGGCTGCGCAGAGGGGCACTCCATCCAGAAGGAAGCTACCTGAGTTGTTGCCAGCCAACATCTGAGCACTCTGAGCCCGAGAAGGCAGCTGGCTCGTGTCGTTGAGGGGCTGCTGCCTGTGCCCATGGGGCCGAGACTGCTTGGACTTGTGTTTTGTCATCTCTGAAGCTGAGGAGGACACCGGAGGGCAGGGTCAGTTATGAGACACCGAGGGAGCCATGGAGATAGGTAGAGTGAGATGGGGCTGCTGGTCTGAATTCATAGGTTTGAGCCCTTCGTTCATCCGCAAGTCTGTCTAACCCCTCTCATCCATGATCTGTTTGTTCTTCCATATACCTGCTCGCCAGGACCTGTACACATCAGCCAGGGGCCAGGCGCTGGGTGTGCTCTGGCCCCAGGGTCTCCAGCTCAATGTGGAGGCAATGGGGAAGGCGCGCGCGAGGTTGCAAGGCACGATGGGAAGTGATAAGCAGCACGCACACTTCAGGAATGAATGGGGGCCTGGAAGTGGGCATGTAGGGCACAGAAGATCAAGTGAGGGGTGGGGGCTCAGGAGGCAGCATTTTGCTGATCTGTGGAGCAGGGCTCGGGAGGGCTTGGCTGTGATGATGGCGGGAAAGGAGGCCAAGGTGGGAGAGCTTGGCAGCAGTGGTTTGAGGATGAAAGCTGATGAGAAAAGATGAGGCTGCCACACGCCAGGTGATGAGCCGAGGCCAGACAGCTGTTCTGTCCCTGAAAACACTCATCCAGGGTCTTCTGGAGACATGTGAACGTTTTGAGGCAGGCAATAAAGAAAGAAGGAAGGGGCCTATCTACTAGGAGAGGAATGTCTTTTGGGATCTGCACAAGGCCTCTGCAGGGCCTCTGGGCTACCTGCATACTCACTGTCTTTGGTCAGGATGCCTGGCAGCCTTGTGTCCATCCGTCCTTTGTAAATATGTCCATCCAGGCCCAGGATATCCACCTCGTCATGCTGTAGAGGTGGATACATGTCCGTCACCACTGCAGCATCCTGCGCTTCCCCCGGCCCTGCCTCCGGGTGCGCAGGGCTCTGCTCTCTGACTCGCCGCACCAAGCGGTGCTCAGAACCCTCCCTCCGCGGGCACTCTGGGCGGCACCAGGGCACAGCAACAAGGTGAGGACAAGGGAAAAGGCGCGTGTTGTTCTGAGGGCCTGTGGCGGGAGGCAGTGTGCCTGCTGGGCAGGTGGCTGGGATTTCATTCTTCTTCCCAAGAGGCGAGGGCTTGAGTTACGGAGGGTTAAGAACTCCCCTCGAGGCAGAGGGCTGGATGAGGTGATTTCTGGTGGTTTTTCCAGAATGACTCAGAATCAGGGGCATGTCAGGGCTTCCTCCCTGACCTTCATCGAGATCTGGATCTCCTTGGAGGTACACAGGCCCGGGGGCAGGTGCTGCAGGCGGTTGCGGCGGTAGGGGTAGGTGAGAGTGTGGCTGCCCCCGCAGTGCCGGGCTATGGTTGAGTAGGTGTAGTCCACGGAGTCCGGCAGCCTGTGTTGCAGACAGCGTGGGGTCACTGGGACATGCCTATGCTGTGGCCACCCAAATGGAAGTGGGCGGCTCTCTTTGGGGGTCTCCGGGAGTCAGAGTGGGAACAGGGTGTGCAGGGACGTGTGGGTGAGGGAGCAAAGCAATCTCGAGGCCGCTATCCTGAGGACCACACACATACACACTCATGCGCACACACACAAGAATATGTATGTACATACGGGTGAGGTATTCAGTCACATGGCCGTGGGTGGGCAGAAACCAAGCTTAGGCACCAGGGGCCTGCACACCCCTGGACCCTGTCCCTTACCGTTTGTAGCAGGGGGAGCTGAGGCAGTGGGCCTGCAGCAGTTCACGGATCATCTGGCTGCTGGCTCTTGCCGAGACTCCAAAGTGAATCTGCACCTTCTCGATGTCCAAGAGCATCTTGGAGTGCATGGTGCGCAGGCGCCCCACGCTCCGCTCCATCAGTGACTGGTCACCTCGAGGAAAGATGCTGCCCAGCTTGAGGCTGTGGGTCCGGGACACAGGGAGGGAGGTCAGCCCGGCGTCAGACAGAACCTGAGGCACTCCACGCCCTTACCTGGTTTAAATGCTCCCTCCAGCTCTGGGCCTCAGTCTGGGAGACCCTGTGTGGGCGGAGCCAGTACTGGGAAAGGTTAGAAGTCCTGGGCTGGTGGCCTAGGGCTGGGGGTCACTGGGCAGCTCGGGCCCAGGGCAAGATTCCTTTCCAAGGTACCCCCTCATGGGCCAGACTTGCCAGGAAAGGTTTTTCCAGGAGCCAAAGTACAGATAAGTCAAGGGGGAGAGAACACAGCTCCTCTGGGGTGGAGGAGCTGTGGTCAGGCCCTGGCTTCTTCATATCTTCGCACCCCTGACTCCATGCACATGGAACCCCTGGGGTTCCGAAGAGCCATCCTCTTTACTGTGAACCAAGGTCTTGGGGGCTGGGGGAACCAGCAGAGGGCAGGAGCAGGAACGAACCTGAGGCAAGTCACTCCCAGGAGCTCCCTCATGGAACCCACCCTCTGGCTGTGCAACGCCCACACTTCCCCTTCCAGGCCCAGAGTTGCCCAGACAGCTAAAAGATGCTGGGGGAGGTGAAAAGCCCAGGAGCTCTCACAGGCAGCTGGGACTCTTGGCTTTGTCCCTCTGGGGCACCCAAAGGGGACCAAAAGGGCAGGTTATCACTAGGGTGCCTCTGATGCTGCCACCCTGGGACGAGCTGGGGGCTAATTCAGAAATCTGTCTCATGGCCCCCATCCTAACCAGGAGGCCCTCTGCACTACCCCTGGGGTGCCCAGGGCCACGTCTGCTCCGCCTGCCCACCCACAGCTTTGCTCATGATGCCACTGTCCCTCACCTGCGGCTCCGCTGGCGGACCTGCTCCAGCTCAAACACCGTGTAGGGGCGGATGGAGCGATGCCCAGGCAGGGCCTGAGCCACTGGGGTCATGGGAATGACTCTAGGCGGGGACACAGAGAGAAGGGAGGGTCAGAGTGTAAGAATTCCTGTTACCCTGATCCATCCACCACCCACTCCCATGTTCCACCTGCCTACAAGACCCTCCTGCCTGCGGAGGCCCCACCTGGGACAGAGCGGGGAGAGAAGAGAGGAAGAGGGCAAGAAGTGAGGCAGGTGGGGGTGGAAAAGATCTACCCAGCGAGGCGTGGGTACTCACTGTCCAGTCACAGGTGTCTCCAAAGGCCGGTCACATGAGAGGCAGTGGAAATGAGCCAGGAGCTGCCTGCAAGGAATGGACGCTCCGAGGTGAGAGACCAGGCTGGCTGGAAGCTCAGGCCATGCCAGTGGCAGATCGTGCCTTGCATCCTCCGAACTCACCTGCTCCTAGACCTGTCTGTCCTACCCCAAAGCTGGCTGGCTTCCCAGGGCCGCAAAGGTGCCCTGTGCAGGTCTTGGGGGCCCCCTGGTGGCCATAAGTGGAAATTGGGAGCCTCAAGCCCTTCGCAGGCCAGGTCCCCAAGGAGCTGTCTGGGCTCTAGGACTGCAGCCCCTCCTTGTCCCAAAGGCCCAGAGATCCTTCTGCCTCCCTGACCCCTTTCCCTACTCTCATCTGAAGGGGCCTGAGCTCTAGGAGTTCTTCCAGTTCTTCCAGCCCCAGCCTTCCTCCTGCCCTCCCAGCAGAGTGTGCAGGCCTCCCTTGGTCCTCAGCTCCTCACCTCCGCATGGCGGCTGCCTCATCTGCCTGGTACAGGGGAGAACGCTCTTTGAGCTGCTGCCGAAGTGACTTCCAGTGATCCTCTAGCACCTGTTTCACTGGGTCCAGCTCCAGGCGGTCCAGCTGGGAGGCGAGCACAGGTAAGCGCCAAGGCGGCAGGGAGGGGTCTAGCAGGATCCTAGCAGTGGAGACTGGCCCCATCCAGGCTGCAGCCCCTCCTCCCTCACCTTCATGTCCATCTCTGCCAAGAGCTTGTCTAGCAACTTCTGCCAGTCTTGCTCCTGCCCACTCATCTTGGCCATGAGCTCCTGCATCATGTGGTTCAGCTGCTCCGTGGTGGCATCAAACTGGACCCGGCTCACTTTGGACGCCAGGGCACTCTTGTCTGCTTTCTGCCCGGAGAAGGGGTGGGGAGGCCGCAGCTGGGAGAGAGCCACGGCAGGACCCCTTTCCCCCAGGTGTCAACCGCTGAAGCTGAGCAGGTTTCCAAGGGCCTACCTCCTCCCCAGCCCAAATCCTTGCCCCTCTCCTGGCCAGCCAAACCTCCAGGACAGGGTGGCTCCCAGAGGCCAGCACTCACCACGTCGATCTCCATCTGCAGGTGCTCCCTGTTGGCCTTTTCCTTCTCGAGTTTCTCCAGGCCCTGGTACAGCATCTGGGGGCCAAGCGAGTGAAGAATAGATAGCCTGAGCAGCAGGGGCGGGTGGGTCAAGCCTCAGCCCATCCCGTACCACTCACATCAATGTCCTTCTGCTTCCGCCGATGGTCCTTGATGAGGTTGCTGGTGGTGATGTTGAGCTTCTCGCAGTCGCCCTGCACCTGCAGGATGGCGCTCTGCACGTGGCCCAGCAGCTCCTCATCCTGCAGCAGAAGGGACAAGGAAGGTGCTGTGAGGCTGCTGGGGTGACTGCTAGGTGGCCCCCTGAGAAGCTGTTCTTTAAAACCAACCCAACAGATAAACTCGCTTCAGAGCCCTGCCTTGGTGCCTCAGTGGTATTCCCAGTTGTATCCCCCAATAGGATAGGGGCATCAGTCCCCTGCGTCCTTATGGAGTGGCCTCAAGGGGCCTGGGGGCGATCGGTGGAGGTGATCAGGGCTCAGGAGTGATGTGCAGTCCTGTGGCCTCTGAGAGCTGAGGTACGGGTCACAGTCTCCTCACCTTCCCTGGGCAGATCTGAATTCCTGAGTCCAGGAGGCCGGGCCCGAGGACTGTGGCTGTCCCCACCCCAGTGGGAAGCCTGCCCTTTGGAGGAAATCAGGAAGGGGTTGGGGAGACTGGTGTGGCCAGTGGATCCATGTCTCCTGCAGCTGTGCCTGAGTCCCTGTGTCATGTGGCACTGTCCCCCCACCTATTGGGCCAGCTCTTCCCACAGTTTCCTGTAGCCAGAGCTAGTCCTGCTGCTACTCTCGCTGTGACCCTGTGGGAAGATTAGGGACTTTTTGTTTTGCTTTATTTTGTTTTTTGAGACAAGGTCTCACTATGTAGTGCAGGCTGGCCTCGGACTTGTATCAGTCCTCCTGCCTCAACCTCCCAAATGCTGGGATTCCAGGCATGAACCATCATGCCCGGCAAGGATCGGGAACCTTTGAGGGGTCTGGCTAAAGGATGCCACAGTGAAAAACCGACCTTCGAGACCTCTCCCCAGGGAGCACAGTCAGCCCCCACCGCCCCTTCGGACTGTGAGGGAGGGGAGCGCAGCCCCCACCTGACTCTGGAGCTTGGCCTTCCTGGAGGGCCGGGAGGCAGCCAGATTGCTGACCATTTCCTGCAGCTGCTCGTAGCGCTGGACCAGCGTGCTGACCTGGTGGCTCAGATCCAAGCTGCAGGCTGGGCAGGTGGCCTCGGGGTGAATCTGGCCAGGTGCCAAGGTGGTGAGGGGCTTTTGTGGGGTCACGCTCAGGGACAGCAGTGTGGAGGAGGAGGCCAGCATGTTCTCAATGATCGTCCTGAGCTTGTCTAACTGTGAGCAGGAGAGATGGGGGCAGGGCTGTGGGTGGCTCCACACCGGCCCATGAACACTCCCAGGCTGTGCTCGAGCACCGGAGATGTGAACGGTGGAGCCGCACATGCTCTGTCCCACCGAGCACGTGCGTAACTACCAATCCGACAAAGGGATCTCACAAGCTCAAACAGTACTTGAGTGGTCTCTCCGTGCCAGAGGACTGCAAGCCTCCCCTGGGGAGAGCTGCTCAGCCTGGTCCTCCTGCTCTCCTCTGCAGCCCACAGTCCCAGCATGCTGCCGTTCAGGATTGGTCCTGCTTGCTGACTCAACAGCGGCCAACCTGGACTGGCCAAGGACCTGTTGCCTGGCTTGAAAAGAGGAGTGCGGCCAAACTGCACCCCCTTCTCTTGGTGCTGGGCAGTGAAGCTGAAAGGCTCAGCACAGCCATTCGGGTCACAAGTGCGAGACGGATAAGCGGCAGATGGAGGGTGGAGTGCCAGAGCGGTGTGGAGAAGTTGCAAGAGATGATGGAGAAAGGAACACTGATGTGCACAAAATCAGGCCACAGGAAGACAGAGGGAGTGTCTGTGGTCCTGGTTGGGCCTTGGGAAGGAAGGAAGGAAGGAAGGAAGGAAGGAAGGAAGGAAGGAAGGAAGGAAGGAAGGAGGGAGGGAGGGAAGGAGAGATGATGGAGAAAGGGACACTGATGTGCACAAAATCAGGCCACAGGAAGACAGAGGGAGTGTCTGTGGTCCCGGGTGGGCCTTGGGAAGGAAGGAAGGAAGGAAGGAAGGAAGGAAGGAAGGAAGGAAGGAAGGAAGGAAGGAAGGAAGGAGGGAAGGGGAAAGGAAGTGAAGTAACCGATGCATGTTCAAACATGACTGGACCTTGAAAACATCACTAAGTGAAAGAAGCCAAATGCAAAAGGCCACATACTGCAAGATTTCATTTCCATCATGCGTGTCCAGAAGAGACAAATACGGAGAGATAGATGGAGGTGAGTGGCTATAGGGACTGGGGCCGGCCTGTATCTGTGGAAGGGTTGGTGGGATAGTGGCTGCCAAGAGATGCGGGCCTTCTTTTCATGGTGATGAAACATCTTAGAACTGGAACACAGTAATAGTCGCACAACTTTGTGAATGCGTTGAAAATGCCTTCATCGTTTTCAGAAGGGTGAATTGTATGATATGTAAATTATGTAACGGAAACAATTTGCTGGGAGGTGCGCAGGACTCATTCCCCTGCAGAGGGAACAGCCTTGGCCTCGCGCCCACAGCCTCAGAGTCAGCTTGGCTTCTGGAAGGCCCAAGTCTCAGCCAGTCACCACCCGCCACACCAGGGGGCCTGGTCTCTGAGCGGGGAGAAGGCCTGCCCACTCTCTGCAGCCGGCCCACTGAGTCCTCACCTGCTCCTGCAGGTACACAGAGGCTTCAGCCACCGAGTTCTCCATGGCAGCCTTGCCTTGTTCTTGGCTATCCCTCAGCTCAGCCAGCTCCTTCTCAATGTCGGTCACGGTGACTCTGTGGTGTGCGACAGACTGCTGGCTCCACCACCAGCCCAGAGACCCAAGCCCTGTGGTGCAGAGCTCTGGCCGCGGGGGCACAGGACAAGGGCCAGGGCTCGCCGCTCCTGGCAGCCCTGTCTCAGGAGTCCTGGCCTTACTCCTATCCCGAAAGGGGCACCCAGCGTGCCTTCCTGAGGCTGCTAGACAGAGCGACATAGATGTGCACGAAATCACAGCAGAGCTCTGAGGAGCTCAAACAGGTGGCCTTGTCCGCCTCGCACTGGGGACAGTTAGGGAATATCTTGCTTCTCTCAGCCCTGGTGCTGAGCCGAGTTAGGAGAACTAACAGTTCCCTGAGTGAGATGCAGGCAATCTGAAGAGCAAGTACAATCCAGGTCAAAGACAGAGGTCAGCTCATGAGAGAACCCAAGGCTGCCACCACCACCCACCCTGAGAGAGGGGACGCCAGTCTGGCAGCTGCACAGGGTGGGATATGTCACCTGAGGAGGCCTAGCTGCAGGCTCAGCTGGCTGGCCTTCAGCTCCTTCCCTGCGCCCTGCTCGCCGTCGCCCTCCAGGAGCCTCTGCATCTTGTCCATCTACAAGCCCGGGGAAGAGGAGGATTAGGCAGGCCCACGTCCCCACTCCCTGAATGTGGCCCTGCAGCCCAAATGGGCCCTTCTCCCACCTTCTAAACCTTGCCCGACCTTCCCTGACAACATCCAGCCACCCATCTGCATCCAGCCATGAGAATGACTGAACCCTAAACCTCTGATCCCAGCGAGTGCCAAAACTGGGGCTCCAAGGCTGCTACATGCAATGAAAAGAGCAGAGGCCTTGCCGTACTGACGGCTGTGGGTGTCCTTTTTCAGATCTAGGAAACAGACAGGATGCTTAGCGGGTGTATCTCCTAACTGATGGATGGCAAAGACCTAGTGAGACAGCAGTGTGTGGCAAAGGACTGTCACCCATCACAGCATGACTGGAAAGCGCTATGATTCACCTGACACGGCAGAGGAGGCTGAGCCTCTCTTACGTACTTTTGCCTTTTCCTGCCGGACTTCTTTGGTCAAGTCCTTTAAGGTCTTCATCTGTTCCAGTAGGTCAGGGGGTAAGGTCTTCTTGACTGTGGAAAATGGATGCCTCACTGTCAGAAGTGTCAGATTCTCAGTGGGCTCCAGTCTCCATTTCCAGCCCACAGCAATGAGCTGACCCCAGGGAACAGCAGAACATAGCGCTTCATCCTGCTTTTCCTGGTGACTGGGACAAGGGGGAAGCAGAGGGGAAAAGAACTGCCTTTTGCCCCCCAAAACCCACCTATCACTTGGTGCCCTAAAGGGTCTTGTGTCCCCTGACTCATCATTTCCATCCACCACTAAAATCGGACTCATTCTCAGGGCCTAGAGTTGAGGTGGGCGAATGTTAAGTTTCCCTCTTCAGCATTCTGTCTTCCTAGCAGCTCCCAGTGTTACAGTTCTCCCTCACCCAACAGCGGCCCTGGCTACTCTCCAGGAAGCTACTCTGACAAAGGCAAAAGAATCTGCTTCATTCCTCTCTTGAGGCTCCATCACTCCTGCTGGTTTAGTTTCTGCCTTGCCCACCTCTTTACATGGACCCTGAAGGCTGTGGAAGAAGGTCTAAGGGTGGACGTGCTATTCTTGGGGACTCAGGAAGGTGTCCAGCAGCCAGGAGTTGAAAAGGATCACACCAATTTAACACAAGACGGTGGTCTCTCCTCCACGGCGGGTGGTACTCACCCATCAGTGTGAACAGGTACTGTATCTTCTCCGAGTCAGTTTGTCCAGCTTTCTCCTCATCCAGATCCTTCGTACTTTCCTTTAGTTCCACATAGAGGCCGATGAGCTCTCCCATCAGACGAAATGTTTCTATGGCCATGGGGAAGTTAGGAGCCACTTTCTCTAGTGAGTCACGTCGCTCACTCTGGGGCCCACTCCCGGCTTCACTTCTTTCTGATGAGACTTGGAGGAGAAAACTAAGGGAGTCTCGACTCCTGAAAGAGGTGTCCACTTGGCCTGGCCCAGTCTGAGCAATCTGAGCAGGAAAGGCAGGAACTCTGTTTGGGTCCAAAGCTACCTGGTCCTGTGGATCAACACCCATGTACCCTGGGCCACCATAGTATGGGTACGTGGGGCCCTTGTGGTCCCAGACAGGCTGAACTGCACCTGGGTATATCTGGCCTTGCTGATCTAGGCCAGATGATACCTGGTCAGGGCGTGTAGATCCTGTATCTGTGCTTAATGGTGCTGGGCCCTGCCAGTCTGTGCTAGGATGCATCAAACCTTGCTGATGGGTTTCTGGTGGTACCAAACCCTGTGTATCTATACGTGGTGATGACAAGCCTTGATTGACTAGGTGTGGTGGCACTTGACCATGTTGTTCTTGACCAGGAGGTACCACACCATGCTGATATGGGTGAGGTGATCCCAAGCTCCTAGAATCTGCCTGGAATGTTGGAAAACTACGTAACTCTGTGCCTCGTGCTATCAAGCCTTGCTGATCTGCACTGGCTTGTCTCAAACTATGCTGATCCAGTCTAGGTTGCACCAAACCAGG
>PVJO010026240.1:0-21405 GCA_004026905.1 Hystrix cristata
AGGACAGTTCAAAATATTCTTACTGATAGGTGTTCTCTAAACCCCTCTACCACATAAACTTCCTAAGTCCAAGTAAAACAGATTTTTCACCAATTTAGGTTATTTCAGGATTTCAACTTTTGTTCCCAAATACAGTAAAAGTCTTTGAGATGGTATCTCATTCTTTTTCCCAGCCTGGCTTTGAATTCCAGGGGCCAAGCGATCCTCCCACCTCAGTTTGCTGAGTGCTGCTGGCACTACAGGCCTGCGCCACCACATCCAATTAAAGTAAATATTTTTAAGGTGGGAGGTAATCAGTGTTGTGGCTTATGATAATGTTTAAACCTCACGGGCTTCACTCTAACCCTGAGCATTAACAATATTGTTTCAACAAGAACAATCCACTTGTTAATATTTCTTTGTAAATTATCAAAACATGCACACGTGTAAACGCTATTCAATAAAAGAACATAACCACTTCTAAATGATTCTACCTGATATATAAATGAAGTCTTTTGAAGATTTTTCATCAAATCCAAAGAGTTGATAAAAAGTTAATGCAATTGTTTAGGTTAGTATTATTAGTTTTTACTTTTAATAGGATATGGAAGGAACAAAACAAGCTTCCTAGTTTTATCATGCTTTATAACTCTGTGAAGCCCAAGCAGACAAGACCCGCAGTGGAAAATGAAGATGAAATCTACATGCATTGGTACAAAAGCTCTGTATGCAGTCATAATCTATTGCCCGACTTCCTACTCTTCCTCAATTCCCAAAACACGATTAATAGCAAGTGTAAATAATATCCGCCTGTAGGGTACCACCGAATTCAAAAAGCAGGCAAATATTAACATACTCTGACATAGCCAACATATGTGGGAGACCCATTAGCAAAGCATTTCTCTTATCTTCCCTCACAATCTTTAGGACCTCACTTGTGGGAAGAACAGAATTCCATACCTTGATTTCTGCTGTTTTTCCTCAAAAGCCAGGAGGTACGCTTTGGAGCAGAAATGAAAGGGTAATCCAGACGAGAAGACGAACCTCGCAGAACTGGTGGTCACCTCAGAGTGAGGTACAAGTGACTGAATCTATACAATGGGGAGGGTTTGATGTGACTAAATGTAGCACAACAACTGATTCACTCTTGCCATGTTAAGTCATTTTCAAAGTCAAGCTAGGCCGCACTTCCCATTTCCCTGCAGAGATATAGAGGCCATTCACAGCGAATCAGGTGACAGAAACTCTGCTTCACATCCAGTTTTGTGGGAAGACAGTCATTGAGTAATTTGTCTAGCTGAGGAAAGACAGTGATCTATGTGTCACATTCTCGCACGTTACGGGAACTGCCAGTGTTCCCACTACCTTGGATTTATAAAATATTTTTCTTAAGGGTGCTGAATGCTGTCATACATTCTATTGGTACAGACACTTCCCCATTATAAAATGGGTGGTAAGAAGGTGAAATGAGCACAGCATAGAGTTGGAAGTAGATTAGAGGCAACTGGCAAAGTGGGCTTGCTTGATTCTCGATCATTGTAGAGACAACACCGAGTGGTTTGGGAAGCCATTGGAGAGGTTTCCGGCCATGTACTGGGGTTGGATCACACTGGCTTGGCAGAGCTGCCTCTACCCATCTTCCCAGCTCCCAAATGACTCCACCTTGGAAGCCTGCAAGTGGCTGTGTGGAGAAATGTGCACCACAGAAATCAGCAAACGCCACTAAACAACTCTTTTCCTTTTCTGCTGTAAAGATGATTGTGTCCCCGGTGACTCAGATGAGGGTGGAAGTGGTGGAGATGATGGGGAGTTCCCCTGTAAATCTCTTCTCAGTAAAACACCTCTACCAGTTATAGGGAAAGTATAAAAATCCACATATTTAAGTAAAATCTTCCATTTTTTTTTTTTTTTGGTGCTGAGGTTCGAACTCAGAGCCTTGTGCTTGCAAGGCAAGCACTCTAACCACTGAGCTAAATCCTCAGCCCCAAATCTTCCATTTTTAACTACAAAGCTTTTGTAAATAAGAAGGGAAGAGGGGTCAAAGGGAGGGGAGGGGAATGGGAAAAGAAGCAGCAGCAAGGTATGTCAAGTACAGATACAAATTCCCTATGATGAATATTATCAGTAGGTATATCTAAAATATACCATTAAAATAAAATTTTTAAGAAAGAAATTTATATTGGTCACCCTCTACATACCAGATAAACATAGGGACATTTCACTCTGTAGTTCCCAGCTGATGATCTTATATAAACTCATGTTTCTGGCTGAGATAGTGAACTGTGACATGGTAACCTACTAATAAGTATTTGGGAAAAACATTTTAAATGTACTTTTTAAGTATGTGCAGGGCACAGTAAAAGATGTTCCTGTTTCAGTAGAGCCTACTTTGCTCTGTATTAAACAAAGTATGGGAAGAGACACCATAGAAATAACATCTAAATTACCAGGGCCTTTTACAGTTATATGAAATATATTTATTCCTCATGTGACATGTCTTTGTGAATACTAAGTATACCATGATTACATGCATTTTATGGAGCAAGAAACACACTTTGATTTATAGACTGGTAGAGTCGATTGTGAAATCTTCCACTTCCAAGACAATCTTACCTCTTTCTACCATCCTGCACTGCTTACATTTGAATTGAGGATTAATGATCCCAGATACTTGATTTCATGGTTTGGCACAGTGCAGAGATTAAAGTACCCATAATAATAATGATAGTGATAATAAAATTATAACCATCTATATTTAAGGCACTATTCTATTCATGAATTATCTCCAAATGGCTTTATGAATTAGGAACTGTTATTACCCATTTTGAAACTGGAAAGATGAATAGTAAGAAGCCTAACTAACGTGACCAAAGTCTCAGGGCCTGACATTGAAGTGATTCTAAAGCAGGTCTCCCTATCTCCACACTCTTGTGGCAGGACACATGGCAATATTTTTAAAGGGAAAAAAAACCAACAACTAATTCTATTCTAAGTATAGCGCCTTAGATTATGTATTATTGGAAGCTCAGTAGCTTAGTTGGGCCAGTGTTGGCTCTGATGGAACTGATCAGGTGTTTCAATAAACAGCCAAAGAAGAGTCACTACGGCGTGTGGGCAAATGAGTACTTCACTCTTTCTATCACACACCAGCCCGTACGCTATGACACAGCTAACATGGACCTTCTGCCAGCCTGAATTTCTCAGGGGCATGTCCGTGTCCTTCATATCCTGTTCTCAGGCCTAGACTCCACGAGCACCCCTGTGGCCCACACCAGCACCTCCTCTGCTCCTGCACATCAGAAAGGGTGTAGATTTCCAATCGTCTACCTCTGGGAAATATGCCACCAACACATAATGACAGCCCGGAAAATCTTTTAGTGCTTTACACGAAGTAGCACATAATCAATGATTTTGTTGCGATGATGAGAGCTTCTGAGATCATATCCAACCTGGAAATGTTTCCTGCCGAAAGCCAACACTGTAAGTGCCCCTCTTGACTTCAAATACTACTAATTGGAGAGAAAGACCCTAGTCCGACCCACTGGCAGGAAGCCACTTAGAGCACAGTTTTGTAATACACATCTTGGAGGAATGGAAAATAAGTTCTTTCCTCACACAAATAACTGTGCTAAAAACTATGCAAATAAATTTGATGGAGACTCTCTACAGTATTTAAGTCTGAATTTTAATAAGTTGCTGACAGTCTGCCAATTCATAGCTACTTAAATTCTTTGATTTCAAATCCATAATGAAAGAAAAACAAACATTTCCACAAAGACAAGGTGAGGTGATAGAGTTCAACAGCCAACATGGCTTGTGAATAATAAAGAATAGCAGGACCCAGCATCCCAGGAAGGAAATATGCCTTTGGCTGGCAATATGGCACTCGTTGCAATACAGCTAAGATAAAGACTTCATGCTCTTCTTAAAGAACAGGTTGGCCAGAATTTGTTTCTTGTATTGTGTCATTTATTTGCTTACATAATTAAATTACACACAATAAACTATAGGCAGTGCCTTCTTATATCATGGCAATTTTGTTTAAACTTTTAAAAAACTTTTTAAAGTCCTGTGTTAAGAACTCTTTAGACATCACTAAGAAGTAACATTAGTCAGGTTAGATAGCATTTAGAACAAGCTTTGTTCATCTTGGTTCCCATTTTGTCCCCAGCATCCGTTGATCCAATATCCAGGGCAGTACTTAGAAAATTAACACCTTCCCAAATGACCAGGTAGATAATCGAGAAAAGGGATCATCTTATAACAAGGGTCACAAGCATAATGCTTCCTCCAGGTCTGCACAACAGAGAAGCAACATCTCTTAGCAGTCACAAGGGGTATGACTCCTCTTCAAGGTGTGTCAGCATTTAGGACAAAGTTTGACAGTGTCACTTTTGAGAAAAGTCAAAAGCATTGTTTGGGTGTAATTTAAATATTTACTTTTGTCTTGTGTGTGTGTCTTTATTAGTATATGTTTGTAGCACACAATGATTACATTCCTCTTGGGAAGTTGGTCCATGTACACAACATTGTAATTCCATTTTCGTCCCTAGTCCCTCCTTTCCCTTCCCCTTCCCTCCATCTCTTCATCCCCTTCCCCTTTGAAAAAGATCAATCTCCCTACTTCCTATTAACCATCTTTCATTTTGCTCTTTATTTACGCTTTGGGTTTCTCGTTACTTCTCTTCAAGGAGCTCCATGCCTCCAGGCCTCCTCCCAGACTCAGATTTTGTTTCCATCTCTGGATTGGTCATCTTGCATTTGGATTTCCTAACCCTCTCTGGCAACATTCCACCCTCAGCCTTCTTATCATTTCTTACACCCAGAAGGCTTCCCTGAAGGTTTTACTTGTGAAATAAAATTTACAAAGAGCACCAAAAAGATGTATTTCCATCTACAAGGAAAATCCCCAGTTTTCCTCAATCCTGTTCTTTCCTTGAACTTAGCAACAGGCATCTTAGAGCAATGTTCCAAAACATCCTTCATGGAGATTATCTTGCAATCTTTCTTAAAGCCATAATGATAATGGATCTCATGTCTGGCTGGTAAGGGGTCAAATAAACATCTTTATGCCTATGTAACATAGGCTCACCTTCAGGACACTATTGAATGCTGAAAGGAGTAGAACACAATGAAACGGAATGGAAATTCAATCTCAGACAAAAGCTGCCCAGTTTCTAAGGTTTTTGATTCATGGTTCCTGAAGAAATCTGACAAAGAGAAGCTCCTCTTATGTGCAAGATGTAAACGAAAGGACTCTTGCAGGCAAACCACATTGAAAAGCAGAGCTGAAAGTGGTTCACCAGCTTTCTGGACTACAGTTCGAATGGATGCGCACTCTACAGATACCTGCTGTGAACATCTAAGAACTTTTCACAGTTTGTGGTGTTTCTCAAACTCTTGCCGGAAATCTCAGGCGACTGTAAACATTCTTTGGTAAATGTAATTCAGTGGTTCTCACCCATGGCCACACATGGTTTCCAGCCAAGGAGCTTTCAAAAGGCTCCCAGGATCCATCCCCAGAGAGGTCTATGATTCGGTCCGTGTCAGGGTTCTAGGACACCAGTGTTTAGCCAGCTCCCCAGGGCCTTATATCAGGACAGCCAGTGCTGACAAGCCTTGGTCTGTGTGAGTTCAACTGCTCGCTCACGATCCACAACCTGACTGTGTGAGTCCCTATTGCTGGGGAAGGCTGGGGATTTCAGCACGTACAAAATCTGGTGTTTGTTTCATCTCTGGAAAGGGAAATAAATCTTTTATTATACCTGAACTAAAGAAGGAAAACAGGAATTCATTTTCTTACTTTATTACCAGCTACATGACAAATCTTAGAAAGAAAAAAAGGAACTTCTAATAAATGAGGAAAGCATATGACATGCAGGCCTAGGAGTAAATGTGATGTTGACTAAGAACAATTATTTCAATTGAGATTTGGTGCTGTCAGTCATCAAATCATTTTGTCGAAGAAGTTGGAAGAGCTCTTCCCCTGCGGATTCTCAACAAAGCTGTGCTGGCGAACATGTGTTTGCTTCTCTAAGTGGCAGGCTTCCCTATTCATTGGATGGTTCTGAGGTAGATTTTTGCTTAAGGGAAGGCCTTGTTTCACTAGTACTGGTAGAATACTTAAGTGACCTTCTCAGTGAGGCTCGTTTCATGGAAAATTCTCCGCTGGTTTCATAGAACTCTGTGGAACTTCCCCAGATCTGTCCCCCAAAGCCTTCCCTGAGGAAGGAACAATGAGACAGCCCACCAACTAGAAAGTTTGGAAAGTGAATTCCATTAAGTTTATGCAATCAGCTTACAAAATGAGCACTTTAACTTTTTTTCCTAAATTAAACAAACAAAATCTGTTTATTATATTTTTAAGGGCCAAGGACTATCATTCTTTTGCTGGCACTTATGACTCCATTAAGCATATGCTGCCAAGCCTGTTTGTCTTCCTTCAAGCTCTGTAGGAAAACAATTAAGATTTTTGTCTGTTAGTACTTTTTCTAAGCAGGAACTAGATTATGAAATGATTATGAAACGGAGATATATTCATTTTGATTTAACCACTTCGATGGGCAATGGATACGGTCAGAAAATTCTGGGGAGAATCAAGAGAACTTCGTGAATGCAGAGGCCAAACTTTCCTTTTCTCTTACACCAAACTCTCCTTTCCTCATACACTAAGGGCCAGGCCAATGCTATGCATATGTGTGCCACAATACACAGAAAAGGACACTCGAGGATTTGTTTGAAAATACTAAAATACAGAAATGTCACCCAGGCAATTGTTCCTCAGAGTGTGTGTGTGTGTGTGTGTGTGCGCGCGCGTGTGCAAACTAGGGGAAGGTGGAATATGATAATGACAGCTAAACCATTTTGAAATAACTATGAACAAATAGGCCTAGCAAGAAATATTATGTCTATACTGTGCAGGTAAAATAGGTCTATCGCTGCAAATTCAGGATTCCTCGGTAGAGTGTATTAAGTTGAAAGTTACCGATAAGAAAGCAAAACGCAGCTGGCAGGCTAAAGCAGAGGTCCAGAAGAAGTCTAAGGGCCACCAGGCCAGTGGCCAGTGTCTCAGAGGGTCCCTTGTCTGCACTGTCGGCTCACTGTACTTCCCTCCCAAGTCCATATTGGTGGCCA
This sequence comes from Hystrix cristata, assembly GCA_004026905.1. Taxonomy (NCBI): domain Eukaryota; kingdom Metazoa; phylum Chordata; class Mammalia; order Rodentia; family Hystricidae; genus Hystrix; species Hystrix cristata. The sequence continues at coordinate 7,114 of PVJO010026240.1, forward strand.
GGACTAGGCCAGATTTACGGACTCCTAACACACGGCAGACAGACTGCACCAACAGTCTTCTCAGAGCACGAGGGACGTCAAGCCAGGCAGAGTCACTCCTTCCCCAGGGAGTGTCCCAGCCAACAGACACCAGAGAAGAGGAAGTAAGCGGCTGTCGTTGGTGACCTGATAGCAATGTGGGATTCGGTTTACCTGTGATCTCAGAGGTGCCGCTCATGTTTTCCCAGGCCTAGGGCAGGTCTTCTCCAGCACTCTGGGCTAAAGTTCTCTTAACTGTAAAGCCCTTCCCTTTAAGGATTTGTAAATGAAGGGAACTGCAGGAATGGAGATGAGCACGGAGGAGGAGCTAAGTGGCTGCCATCAGAGAGTCTCCCCAAGGGGAGGGCCGAGGAGGCTGAGCCTGCTGACCAGCCCACTCGTCTCCAAAGTGGACCCTGGTTCTTCCTCCAAACCTTAAAAGAGCCATGATTGCTTTGAGGGAGGAAGATGAATTTAGATGAGGTACGCCCAGAAATAAACCCGGAGTTTATTTCGAAGGTTATTTGTGAGAAGCAAATGTTTCAGTGGAGAAGATCAGCGACCTTTGGAAGCAGAGATTACCCCTGTCTGATACCATCAGCCCTGCTCAGCACCCAGCAGAGCTCGCTGCTTCAGCCCGCCTGCTCCCCGTGTGCACAGCCTCCAGAGAATTCTCCACAGCATCGCAGCCGGGAACATTTACCTCCTACAGGAACACTAATAGCTGGCAGTTTTCTTTTCAGCTCATCTACTTCCACAGCTCCCACACTCAGCTATTCTTTCAAAGCTGCTGTTGCCAGGAGCCTAGGAGTGCCTAATGTCCTCTTGGCTTTACTGAGTACCTCTCACTTCTGATTTATATTCCAAGCAGAGCAAATGAAGGTCCTCAAGAATCTGGGTCTCCTCTAGGACACTGGTCTAATCTAACAGCCAGGAGAAAGAAGGAGCAGAAGATGATGGTGCTGTTTGCCCCAGAATAGAAGGGAAGTGATAACAGAAATGCCCTACAGCACTAGTTCTTAACTGAACTACAAGTGATCTCCTCTCCAGCACACATTTGGCAAGGGCTGGCGATGATGTTGCTTTGACTCTCACGCCCGGCAAGGAGGGCTCGGCGACCGCATCTCGTGAGGGGGCTCCTCAGGCCACAGGGCTGAGTGAGCTTTAATCTCTCATCCTCAGCTCTTCTTCTGTGGTAGAAAAACACTTGTCCTACCTGCTGCACAGTCTTATGGAAATCATTACATGAGATTTTATAAAAAGGCAAATTGTATCATAACACTAGAGGTAAACTGACCCAAGAATGCCTGTTATTCAGCACCAGCCTGCAGCCGCAGCAAGAAGCCAAAGTTCTGAGGAAAGACCACGCTCCTGGTGAAGGGTTGCTATTCACTTCTGAGAATTGTAAACTGGAAAAATACATGCTGGAGCACCGTTCTTTCTGCAGTCCTACAGTACATGTTCAGCTTATAGAGCTAGGGTGAAAGGATAAGGTAAACAACAACAAATGATTGTGGCTGGATTCTTCATATTTCTGAGTATGGAGTGCCTGAACTAGCAAAGTCGAATACCTTACATATAGAAAGCACCAAGTTAGAACCCTGATTTTTTAAATACATTTTTAGCGATAACTAAATATTGGTGGTAAAGCAAAACAACTCTGCTAACTAACTATAGATTCCTAAGACCTCTAATTTTTCCCAGCAAACCCCAATCCCAAAATATATCTTCACACATGAGTCCTTTAACTTAAAAAAGTGCATTCATGTATATTTAAAATTTTAAAACTAAATTGCCTATATGTATTTAAAGTTTATTTTACTACTTAAGCAAAAGAAAGATTTGATCCTGGATGGTCATGGAAGTAACTTAAAGCACCCTTTTTAAGAGTACAATCTTCCCCTGCCTAAAATATAGAAATGGTTGTAGCATTTTCCCTCATTTACAAATTATGTCATCAAGTCGTTTACATACTATCCTTTGTGGAGACTCAAATACAAACAAAATTACTTCAACGCTCTGTGTAAAATTGAAAATGAGCCAATATTTTAGGACTAAGTTACATATTTACTTAGAAGCAATTTGTAGGATGAGAGGTAGTGTGTGTGCGTGTTTGCACACCTGTACAATTCACACATGCGGGACCCTTTGTAAGAGTGGCTGTTGTCACAATTACAAATGATTATAAATGAAGATATTTTGGCCAGTGTTTTCACGATGTGTTTGCCATTTCCACCAACAGCACTGTAACTGAGTAAAAAGTCCACACTTTTCTGGTAAAAGTCTCTGCTCAAACCAGGGCAAGAACTTTGGATAACAGTGAATGAACTTATTTTTCTGAAACCTTTTTAAACTTGTTTTTTGTCACAGGATAAGCTGTGCATTATTCAACTGGATGAGCTTGGAGATGGAGAGAAGCCAATAGCATAAGCTGGGCCCTAAACCAATCCATCACCTCCAAAAGTCTCTGCAAGGTCTCTTATTTACTTTTATTAACAATTATTTTGTGGTAACACTTAACAATAAAATCTATTTTCTTAGTCAGTTTTTAAGTGTTGTTATCTACACATATTATGCTGGAACTTAATTTTTAAACAATTTAATATGTGACAGATTTCACATTATTCATCATTTGCATATAAATTACCAGTGCAGAAAATCCACACAGGTGTACTCTAGCAACACATGTGTTAGTGGAAAACAAGCTGGCCTCTTCTCAGAAAGGGATAAAGTATTTACCAGCTGTCTGAAGAAGTCCTGAACAGTCCATAGAACCCGTGACATAACGGATCTCCAGGCTTCATCTGTCCGCTGCAGCGTGTTTTCTCCATTTCTCTCACTCTAATGTTTTTCCCATTTGCAGGGAGACTGCACATTTGTTTACCTAAGTTATTTGCTCGGGGTAAGGCTGGCTGGGGAGAAGAACCGCCGAGGGAATCCAGCTCAGGGAGCTAGAGAAGGGAAACTAATGATCCTAGACTGGGAAGAAGGAGCTGGCTACGTGGAGAAACAGCAAGGAAACAGCAAGAGCAGAAAATAACATTCTGGAAGGTTCCAGTATTCTGCTGCACCTACGTGAAAGAGGGAGTGATAAAAGGGTGTTGGCATACATTACAGAATCATTCAAGAATGTCCACATCACCTTCCCATTGACATGACCCATTCTCCCAACATTAGTAGCTACACTTTCCCTTTAATTTTCATGTAAACATCGCTGACATCGTGAAGCAGAAAAAGATATTAAATATTGTCTTAATTGATAGACTACGTAATGACGTCAACCAAGGTAGGACTAACAGAGATTACAAAAGAATGAGCAAACGGCTGAGTTGAGAAACTGTATATGATGCTAATATGTAGCTTTCTATTTTTAATTCTTTATTTTCTCAGACCAGACATTAGGATGGAATATCTCAGACCAGACATAATAAATAGTGTCAGGGCATTCTAACAAAATACTCCAAAATTTTATAAGCAAAAGCAAATAGGAAGATGTTTTGTTCTTTAATGGATCTTTTTTGGTAAAACTGCAGGCAGTGAAGCTGAAAGGGTTTCAAATTGATTCAAGCAGGTCACAACCGAAATTTCATTTCAAAGGGCTAGAATATATATAGATAGATAGATAGATAGATAGATAGATAGATAGATAGATAGATAGATATAGTCTATATATTCTATATATATTGCAGTGCCAGGGATCGAACTCAGGGCCTTGTGCTTACAAGGCAAGCACTCTAATCACTGAGCTAAATCCCCAGCCCCTAGAATATATTGAAATAGCAATTATCACCATGCTCCCCATTGTAGTACATGCAAGAGAAGTTTGTATACGGGTGCTGAACGTACCATCACTGTCATTAATATCTCCTGCACGTTTATGTATCATTGCTTTTCCTCAATGACCAGTCTGCCTTCACAAGCTTATATGTTTGTGTGTGTGGTAGTTGTTGCTGTTAATGTTTGTCTGTACTTAAGTAAATCACAAATTCCAGAGGCTCTATATTTGCCTTATCGTTCTTATACCCAACACTTAGCACAATGTTTGGCTCAACTAAGAATCAAAAATATTTATTGATAAGTAAATGTCTAAGAGGGTTGAACCTTGCTTCTCAGAGGCCTGTTTGGACCCATAATGTCACAAACAGTATCTATTTTATGTACTTGTTTTCCACTAGGTAAGACATTTAACGATTTTTTAAAATTTTGTGAAATGTTCCTTTATATCTCTCTTAAGGGAGAGAGGTGATACATAAATACAATTACTTCCAAGCAATCAACTGAGGCTACAGCATTAATAAATGAGTAACTGGACTCATGACTTTGTCCACTATGCAGTTCTTAATCCATTCAGTTCTCTATTAGCAAATCGCAATGCTTCGTATTCAAATTTTAGCATTAATGTTTAGAACTAAAACATAAAAACAATCAAATGTACTGACTGATTAGATTAAGACAGTATTTGGAACGTAAGAGCATGTGCTGATGAATACAATGGTCATTGGATGAATTCACAATAATTAATTGGAAAAAAATAAGTTATTACAATTTGCACATTTATTAAACAGAATTCGATCGCTGATTAAAACAATATAAACAAAGTTGCAAGAGGAACATGGATAACCTGATTGCTTCTTAAAATAAGAAATTATTTATTAAATGGTATTTTTAATTCATAAATATTTCTGAAGAAAATATATTTTTATAGAACAAGGACCCAAAGATCAATATACAGCATCCAAAGTTTCTCTGATTTCTCTCTTTGATTTCATAGTAAATAAATTAAGAATGATTTTGAAATTTCAAAGAAATGTCAATTTCAGGGACAATTAGAGTGAAAAAAGGATCAAGTTGTCTTCTGCAGCATCTTGTCAAAGAAGTTGTAAATAAGCCAGCAGGAGGTTTATTCTAAATCTCAGAGAATTTAAATGCTGAAATTTAACACTTGGCAAATATTATTGAGCCAAATCGCTGCAAATCTTTTAAGATCAAATTGTCCTCTTATTGGTGTGATCATACCAAACAAATTTTAAAGTCATCTTCATAAACTGCTCTATAAATGTAATTCTTCCACCTAAATATCTGAATGGATCTATGTGGTTATTCTTTTTTCTTTTCTATTCAAGATCCTTCTTGACACTCTCTCAGTCACCTTTAATGACCTCACAATACAGTCTATGTGCCAATTGCATGAGGTACTTGTCTTTCTACAAAACCTGCATTCCTGAGCTTTAATATTCCTCCACACTATTTGCTTTTCCCTACAAATTCTCCACAAGTGAAGATTACTTAGCTCCCTGAAAACACATAACCCCCAAAGCCTGTCCGTAATGTCGTTTCATCTGTGAGCTATTCTTTAAACCCACCTATTGAATCTCTATATTTTTCTCCTCCATGTCCCCACTATGCCTCCAATTATTAGTAGTACATTTTGTTTTTATTAGGATTTCCATTTACATAGCTATCTTCTCTATTGTACATTTATAAATCTTAGAGGAATAAAGATCACATTTTCTTGATTTCTTTCAGCTTTTCCACATTCACTCACACAAGAATACTTGTAAATAATTTATATTGAATTTAAGAATAATTTTAACGAGTTTGCCCATTTTATAAAATAATTTTATAAATAATTAGGATATCTCAGATTATCAGAAACAACTGCCTAAATTCGTATTTTGAGAGCAGCTTGGATTAGAAAATAATAGATAATTTGATTACATTAACTTTTACAGAGGTTACATGGACGGTGAAGTCTAACACTGTCAGTAGACAGGTTAAAGCAGGGAGCTTCTAATATATTTCCACCTTTGGGATTCACTGGAAATTGAACAGACGAATGTGGAAATGGAATAGTAGTCTGCACTAAGAAAGACACTTTGTGAAAACAAGACTGGGGGAAGGAAATCACACTGAGGAAGATTGATCCAATTGCATATTCTCAAAAAATTGAGACACTTTCCATACCCTAACAACCTAGCGAAATTTAACTTCTGAATCTTTTGAAGTTTGCCCGTAAGGAAATGACCAGACTATAAGACATACGAGGTGACTGCATAAGCAAATACCTTTGGTAACTGCTGATGAATCAAAAACAAAACAAAAAAAAAGACAAGAAAAATTATAGTTCTTGGAATGCCAAGCATTTTCACAATGCACTGGAACAGATTCAAAAAAGCTATTAGATGTATTATTTTGGCTGGACCATGAGTACCTATGCAAAGTCAAATCTTTGGCATGCTATGCTGTTATATTAAAGGATTTTTGCTATGCATAAAGAAGCAGTGCCTTTTAACTATCCCGATGGGTCATTTAGGATGGCTCAGGTTGTATGGATTTCCTTCATTAAGTATTCTTTCTGAGATTCACTTAATAAGTAGATCATGTTGGCATACTCTAATACACTGAGGCATAGTATTAATTTAGGACAACTTGTATTTTAAATTAAGAATAACTGACCTGATTTTACGGGAATACATTCTCATGCAAATTATATCCAATTCAAAGGGGTGGGCTTGGTGACAATGGATTTATTTAGCTTGGTTCTTTTTCTGGCAGAAGAGTAAAGTGAAGCTCTGCTGCTAGAATCCTTACTCCTCAGCATCTCGCCTTTCATTCTTCCATCTTGGCTGTCATTTTTATCCTTCATCTCTCACTGTTCACTGTTCTCTGAATCCTATATAAACATTTCTTTCCATCAATAGTCAGTCACATTTGGCTATTGAAATTTTGAAACACACTGACACTCCCTAGACAGATCTTTACTTTCCTTCCAATGATTGTATCTCTTAAAAGTATCCTACATTTACCAGCCATAATTCTTCAATTTTCATTCAAAATCCAAACAATTTTCTGGTGCACTTTTTATGAAAAGTCACCTTTGATTTCTTCACTGTACTATTAGGTGACAAAAGAGATAATTTGAAATTCTCTAAAATATTCTTTGAAAAATAATTGCTATATAGTGTTTAATTCACATTTTTTTGTTTGCCATTTCAATAGGATCCTTGATGGCCTTTTTAAAATTACTCTTCTCTCACCTTCCTAAGTCTAGTTTTCTAAACCACTGCTTTTTGAGAAATATTTTTGGGGGTGGTTGGGATCGGACTCAGGGCCTTGTGCTTGCTAGGCGAGTGCTCTATCACTGAACTAAATCTCCAGCCCCTTTGTTTCCTTTTTGGGGGGGAGGGTCGTGAAATTTTACCTAATTTTTTAAAGCCTAGATTACTCCTGAAAACTCACACTTTTAAGAATGAAAATGATGTCACCAACGTGATGATTAGAAACGAGTATCGTACCTGCTGGCTAAAAATTTAATTTATTCAATTTTGTTCTAGAAAATTAGTCTTGTGGTCAGAGGCGAAAAGGCAGCATATGATTTCTCACCAGTTTAGAAGCTTTATAATCATGAACTTTCCTAATTACCATATTAGTGTACCTGCCTCGAGTTCTGTCTTTAATGACTCACTTCAACTTTGAGAAAATGGATTAATAAAAAACTAACACCTTTTTATTCTCATCTCAGAGAGAAACTTCTCCTAGCTAGAATTACTATTTTTTTAGCAGTGCCATTTGTCTTGTGTTCCCAGACACCTTAGACTCCTCATCCTCTACAAGCAGGACCCAGATTCTGCCCGGATTCTTCCCTCTCTTGAGCACAGGCACTTACTCCTCACCCCCAACTCTGACAACCTCCGTGCACTAAGTAGATTGCCCCCAATTTGGATAGCACCAAATTGAACTTCTTACAGCACAGATATTTTAATAATGACTGGTCTTCCCACACATGACCTCAGGATCAATTTCAAGTGTCCCTGGTTGAAATTCAGGGATTTCTTATTTTCTCTATGATCTAACAGCTCATTGAAATTGAACTGAATTGGGAATCCTTAAATACTCAAAAAAAAAAAAAAAAGCAAATACTAGGATCAATAAATCTTGACTTGTGGTCTTTAAATTTGATTTTCTGAACCTTTCCTAAATATTCACACCCTAGTAGTTCTCAGAGGCAACTCCTAGTAGTTCTCAGAGGCAACTCCTCTTCCTCCACATGGCCATCCCCAACTCTTTCAACTCCCGTTTGTCTCCCTGTTTCCTCTTCAAAATGACACTTAGTTACATGCTGTTCTGTTTAGGCAGACAGTAGGGCCAGTTTCACATGTATGAGATACACACAAATATGTTTTATTTATTTTGATTTTCTAGATTTAGGGAAATCACGGGGAAGATGATAATGATATGAGCTAAATTCAAAAGTGTGTCATATATGGAGAGAAAGAGACACAAAGAGGGAGTGAGGGGAGGAAGGAGAGAGAATGAGAGACAGAGGCTCTTTGGTAGTAAGTCTTTTAGGAAGTTAGTCAGAACCTCTGATAGTGTAAACTTGATCCACGTAACAACACCACCAGTAAATTCTTGGAACTTGTTAGAAGTATAGAATCTCAGATCTACTAAAAGAGAAGCTCACCTTAATAAGATGCCCAAGTGATTTACATGCACATAAAGTTTGATTTGTATACACATAAAGCACCGTACACATATAATGTGCAGACCTCACAGGTGCTGATATGTACTACATACAGTGTACCAGGCATTGTGCAAGGTTTCCTTCACATAACTCTTTCTTCAAAGACATCCACCAGAAGAACTAAAACCCTCATACCATAGAAATATATGCACAACCATGTTCACAGCAACACAATTTGTCATAGCTAAGTCTTGAAAACAACCCAAATGCCCAACAACTAAGGAATGCCTAAAGAAGATGGGGTTTTTCTACACAATGGAGTACTACTCTGCCATAAAAAGGATAAACTAGAGTCATTTGTAGGTAAATGGATGCACCTTGAGAACATACTCTTAAGTGAAATAAATCAGTCACGTGTGAGTACACGACAAATTGTTTCGCTGATATGAGAAACCATAAGTGTACATAAAGACAAAGAGGCATAATAGATATTAGGTAAAAGAAAGATAATATTCAAAAGAGAGGAGAACTAGAAGGGGAAAAGAAAGAAGGGAAAAGGGAAAGAAAAGGCAAAGACAAAAAATGGAAAAATGTAAATAAACCTGATGTAAATAAGGAAAGGGGGGAATGGAAGGGAAAGGTGGGGAAGGCACAGGGGACCAAGATACATCATGTATAGGTACAAAATAACCATGATAAATGGGATCATTATGTATACAATGTATCAATACATGTTCTTGGTAAAAAATAAAAAACAAAAAACAAAAAAAACCAGACATCCATTGCTGCAGAGGATTAAAGCTGATTCATACAGGCTGGCAAGAACCAACTGTTAAAATTTCAGGAAGTTTCTGAGACTACTGCCAGTTTTAAGTATTGTGCAAATTTGCAATTCAATAAATTAGACCAAACACAAAGGCAATGTACAAAACTCATCATTTCCTAATTATTTTACTCATTGCAGTTTCACCTATCCTGAAGTTGGTTGAAGTCAGGCATATTATATCTATATGATGTAATGCTATACGACGAAGTATGGATTTCTTTTCCATTCTGTGTTCAGAGACCTGTAGTTTATACCTTGAAGTCAGCCATAATGGTGCCACTTATACCAGGGAAATCCACAAATACTGCAAATCAACGCTTAATGTGTTGTTTTGAGCATCTGAATTTAGGAAAGTAATAGAGAAAATGGTAACAATACAGATTAAATTTAGAGTGTATCATAAAACGTAAACTTAGGTATGTAGCTTTGTAAGAGCCTGTTAAACATTTATGAGCACATTTCTGGGTAAAGGGATTGGAAATAGAACAGGCCTACAATGAATACAAACCTAACAAAATTTTTATGCAGAAAGATTGTTCAGATATCTACTCTTATAGACTTCCATTGACTGATTTAACATGTACTCAGTTTTCCTTGAACCTATGTTGAGCTGTCCTAGTACCAACAAATTATTAATTTATTAGAGAGGTTCTGGCCCCATATGTTTATTGGTAAGTCACCTAATTTTTCTAGATCTGGAAGCTCTCCAGGCCTATTACTTTCACTGTGAAATGTAGAATTCATATCCTACACATTGTTATGTTCTCCAGAACCATTATTGGCAGAGAATATTGTAAACATGTAGCTGCGTGAAATCCAGGGACAGGTGACTTCCAGTTTCTCGTTGGAAAATCAGTTCAAAATCACAAAAAAAAGTATGAAAAATTTGAAGTAGGAGATTTGAATTTTAATCCAACGATTGATTTACTCACCAGCTTTGTCTATTGAATGACAAAAATACCTGAAGAATACGTAAAACTTTCAATTAATCAGACATGTAACTTATTTATCCAATAGGAAATCTTACATCTGAGTCTCTAAATAAGTGATTTTTCGATCTAGATTTTTTAGAATATCACACACAGAAAAATGCCAAAGAATCATTCTTGCTTCTTATATTCACGCAGAACAAAGAGGCGATGGAACCCTTGTAGGAGGGAGCGCACTTCATCAGTGCACTCTCCTGTGTGATTTGGTTTGGTTTAGCTACAGTGTGGAAATGGGTCTGTAAGAAAACCTGAAAAGCTTCCAATTTCGATACATTTACATTCTTCACAGTGATATATTCCAAAATGCAAATAGAGAACACATTGGTTCAATTTATTTATGTTCCTCTTCTTACACTTTTGCTGTCATTTCTTCTACTTCCAAACTTTCCTGCTGTAAACAGGTAAACCTTTATTATTTCACTGTAAAGATTTCTTGTAGATAGACAGAGGGACAAGTCTCTTCTGACCTTCCTGGAACTGGAGTATCATTACAAATGCTTACCGTGATTACAGATGCTTCGAGTGGGAAACTTGAACAGTCATATGGACTCTTATTCACATGCATGTGTATACATATTCAGAAAACAATAACTTCGGAAATAGGTGATGTTTAAAAATAGAGAATGAGTAATGCTATATTTACCTATTGCTAACAAGGAAAGAGACATTCAATTTAATTTCTTCCCAGAGAACTTACAGAGAAACATCCATAAGTCAAAATTTAAATATTTTATATATATATATAAAATATTATATATATAATATATATTACTATAATATATATTACTATTTGGATATAAAAGCTTCTGAAAAAACGAATAATATATATTACTATTTGGATATAAAAGCTTCTGAAAAAACGACAAACTTCCTAGGATTTTTAAACAGCTCTTGCTGAACATATTTTGATAATTTGTACCTTTCTGATTACTCAGAGATCTAATTAACAGCATCAATATTGTAGCATGTTTGAAAATAGACGAGTGTCTTTAGGGACTATTTAATTTTGAAGGCCTCTTGCTCTATGCCAAATGGTCTCAGACTGCAACACATTTGTGCATATAGCTCACAGACTAGCAACAATTACATTGTTCTAGAGGAAAGAGGGTCAGTAGATCCTTCTCTACTACCAATCCACCCCTCTAAAGGGCTGCTCTTTATTTACTGCTCTTTGAACATGAACAGGTAAACATGGGTTAATTGTCTTCAAAGAAAAATAAAACAACAACAAAATGAGAGCCTAGATAACTCAGTAGACACCTACAATTCTCACACAGCAAGACAGTAAATGAGACTAATTATGAAAAATTTCATCTTTCTAGGATGAAAAGTATTTCACAGGAGCTGGGTTCTTTAAACAGGCTATGTGGGTTCAAATTTGACCTATACCTCTTTCCAGGTGATGGTGTGCAAATCATTTCAGCTGTTTAATGCAGAGTTAATCTGTTGATATGATAAGGATAACAGAATCACGCTCAAATGATGGTAGGGTCATCAAACAAGCTAATACATACTTGGTGCAGAGAATAGAAGAAACACTCATTCAACATTAGTTATTTATTGCCTCTTATTTAAATTTTGTATCTTACATTAACACTATGGCATGTCGGGAGTGGGTTTGGTGCTCTTATGCTGCATTCTAGTGGGTTCCGTGAACATTCTGGCTATCACAGGGAGACAGTCAAGTGTGGCTTTGAAGTGAATAAACCCAGGGTCACTCCTGGCAGGGCCATCACGGTGCTTACTTGTGAGTACTTGCCCTCGCCCAGCTTGCTTTCTCTAGGCTACAGTGAGGTAACATATGTTTTATATGAACTGCATGGAGATTCCATAAAATAATCCCCACATAAACTGCCTTGCCCAATACCTGGAACCTAGGAAAAATTCTTTGCCAATATGTGCCTAAATCAGTTCCTGATGTGCAAATGTTTGCCCGAGCTGGCCACCTAAGCTATTTCCATTCATGTATGTTGAGTGAGTGCCCTCCCAATTACAGTAAGCTAAATCACTTTTAAAAAACATTTAAAGACACGTGTCCCTCAGTGTTGTCTTATATGCAGTGGATGCGAAAACTGTTTGAGAGAAAGTAGTATATTTTTATAAATCTCAAATATTTCTCTTAATCTATAATCAGAGTAATAGCCAAAGATCAAAAAAAGATAGGCTTTCTAAGCAGGCAAAAAATTAAAGTTCATCTAAATAGCTCTGCTTCCCATGCACTCACTCACACAAACACACATACCCAGATACACAAAGACATGAATAGCTGCTCAGAACTCATTATTAAATTGACAGTTGCATCATGGGAGGACAGCCATGTTTATGGTACATCCCATAACACAGATATGGCTTCTGGCAGATATTTTTCACACAGTGGCTGGCATCTGTTTAATTTTCACAAAGAATGCAGGTTTGTTTAAATCTCTTGACATCGAATTGAAGGTCAGTGCTCCAGGTGGCTGTAACTTAAATTGTGGATAGATTTTTTTAAACTAAGGATGCATGTTAATAAGATTCAGCATCATTTTGGGCACGGCTATCTAAAAATAAAAATATTTCATGAATGATTCATGTAAGATAATATATATATATATATATATATGTGAAATCTTACATAATACATATTTTTAGTCCTTACAGGCAAACGTTATCATATATACTTGGTTTCTGCTTTTGTCTTTCACCACAGTCCTAAGTAAAGAGTTGCCAGTTAATATTTTAGACTATAAGCATGCGAGCAAGGCAGAACATAGAATACCCTGTATTCTGTGGGATAGGGGCATTTCTCAGTGGGCGTTTTCCACACACACCCCTCCCCATGAGATATTTTTATTCCAATTGCTTTCTACTCACCAGAAATGCTGAGTATTCTTTTCCTCAAGCATGACACAAATTTTAGCAAACCAACAAAAATTCAAAAAGCCTGTACAATATATGCCAGACTGCACTTTTGTCCTGCAGTGTGGGGCTTCAAATGGTGCTAATGAATAAGTAAAACTTAATGGAATTTCACATTTATTTCTAGTAACTGGGGAGCAGATGTATGTGTGTTTCCATGTACTATAGGAATGCGCAGAACTGAAGAAAATAGAGAAAGGCAGTATCATTTTTAGTAATATTTCAAGAGAAGAGTCTTACCAAACCTACTACTTTGGGCACATATATACACACAAATAGATCACAAGAAAACATTAGACATTAGAAAAACATACAAATTTTCTAAGCTATTTTTGGTTTCTAAGTGGGAAATGCACAACGCAATCACAATTTGCATAAAGACCAATAAATAAGAAAACTGAAATATATTTCTTTGTGAAATCTTCAGAATAGCCCCGCTACCTGGGAGCTGTTAGTTAACAGTTTGCTCTTTATTTTGGCCATCTAGAGTCTGGGTTTTAAAGTATCAACTATGCAACTAGTAGAGAAATTCTCCAAGAGAAGGCTAGCATTCAAATACATCACCTAAACTATTAAATATACAGGTTACATGGAATCAGTATCACAACAGGAGGTAAACTCTTCTTCGTGTCCTTTTTGGTCTTCTTCATGCCCTGTAGTCTGTCAGTCTGTCTGTCTGTCTGTCATCTCTCTTCTTTCTTTTATGTCTCTCTTTGATCAGATATGCATATGGCATCCACAAGTGACTGAATTTGTACATCACCACTAGTTTAGTCTCACACAAAGCATCTCACCTCCTTTTCTCCATGATTTTCTGTTGTCTAGATCTTAGCTTCTTCATTTATCATTCAATCACATCCTTAGTCTAAATACTGTTATTAGAATATGTGTGGTGCATTCTAATTGAAGGGGTCGAATGATATTTTTTCTTTCTCTACTTGCTGATTCTGTGGTTTCCTCACTTATTCTTGTTTTCTCCAGAATAATTCTGGGCCTTTCTTTGATTCCTGTATTAGTTTATTTGGGCTCCCACAGAAAGTACCAAAAACCATGTAGCTTAAGATAACTGGAATTCATATCTTGATAGTTCAGGAGGC
>PVJO010026241.1:0-10000 GCA_004026905.1 Hystrix cristata
CGCAGCCTCAACAAGGGACCTCTGTTCAGTGGACTCATGGGGTTCTGGGAGAGGAGAATACAGCAGAAAATATGGCTTGGGAAGTTACGATGGCTTCTCTAGGCCAAAAATAGCAGGCGATAATGGTGGCCAGGGCCTGGGATGTCACCTCCAGTGCTCTGGGACAAAGAGAGAAATGGACAAAACACCATCCCATCATTGGATGGGTGAATACAAACTGTGACGCGCCATGACTGCACACCTCCAGTTCACAGCTGTGTGCTCCACAGGAATGTGCTACCACATAAAGAATCGGATCGCTCAGTATGTGAGCAAGGAAGGAAAAGAGAGGAAGAGAAGAAGAGAGAGAGGAAGGGAGGGAGGAGGGAGGGAGGAGGGAGGGAAAAGAAAGCAGCCAGGGAGGGGAGCAGGGGAGACATGGAGAGAAGGAAGGGCTACATTTCAAGTTCAAGGGGTGTGGTGTGTGGAGGTCAAAAGACCCAAGCAGCCAGAGAGGAAAAGCTCTTACCTGATGCCTCTGATAGGCTGAAAACATTTTTTCAAAATCCTCCAGGTCCAGAATCCGAAATACCTGCATGTCATCGATCTCATTCCACACGGTACCAGGCACACGCTCCTAAGGTTCAGGGTAAAGAGAAGACTCATGGTTGACCCAGTTCCATTATGGAGATGCCCAGCGCTCCCCTAACCCCAGGTGTCCCCCAACAGCACAGACTACAGTGGCCAGGCTTTTGGACCTTCAGAAAGGGGTGAATCCCCCCACTCCAAGCCTCTTCCCCTCTTGAACATTCTGCTTCAGGATAGAGGTCAAGATCATTTCTCTCTCCTCCCTCTCACACGGGGCCACACAGAACCATGTCCCAGAATCACTGAGGGGCTGAGCGATGGGTGGACCGGTCCAAAAAGGGACACACTGTGCTCCTTCCAGAAAAACAAAAGCAAAGTAATGCTCGCGGCACCCCACACAGGCCAGGAAGGCCGGGAGGGCCACGGTGTGCCCCACGGGTCCCGCTGCGCGGCCATCGCTGGCTGGACTCGCACACACCCAGGATCCTCCAAGCCTCTGCGTTTCCTGTATCTGAGACGCTCGTTTTCTTTCCCAGGGTCTTGCTCCCACTTTCCCAGATTCCCAGAAAGTGGACCGACGCCAAAGGTCAGGACAGCCTGGCCCCTGGAGTGACTGGACGCTGCTCGGACCAGCCAGGCTTTGGCACAGCTTCCTGCGGGTCAGACCCGGGGGGGCATCCCTGTCCTCCGTGACTGGGAGGGGTCCAGGGTTTCACATCACAGAGCTGCTGCCCTGTCTCCAGGTAGGACCCTGGCGCTCACGTCTAGAAAGCTCAGTTCAATACCCAAGCCCAGGCCTGTCCCGGAGCTCTCATAATGGCCTGCCGATGGTTCAGAGGACAGGAGGATGGGCTAAGAGCACTGAGTGCAGAGGTCCCCCCACCCCACTGCATGCCCCTCCTGCTGCTCCCAGGAATCCTCGCTCCTCCAGGGCTTCACCATCCCTGGAAAGAGACTCTCCGCCTGCCTTCCCCTTCGGGGGCAGCCAGGCAACCTTCGCGCCACCGCCTCCGCCCCCTCAGAAGGCTGCAGAAAGCAGCATACCTTTCACTCACTTGTATTTTCTTAAACTCTGAAAAGGGGAGGCTAGGCCAGAGTCAGGGGGTGGGGACATTCCTGTGGCCTTCCGAAGGCCAGAGACCTTCGTGTGGAATGCCGCTGGGAAGCTCAGAGTAGCAAAGCATACAGGCAGCCGGCCAAACCCAACACAGACACATTCTTGTCATGGCAGAAACAACCACTCTGGGCGTGTGTGTGTGTGTGTGTGTGTGTGTGTGCGCGCGCGCGCACGCGTGCACGGGTGAATGTGCACAGTAGCACGCATGGGGTAGAGGAGAGGGACAGGGAAGAGAAGCTGGATGCCAGCAAATGGGAACGTGGGAGGCAGAGAGGGGATGGGACGGGGACGTGAGTGAACAGGATGTGCCGTGTGACCCGGAGTCCCCCGCACAGGGAATCTCCACGGAAATCCAGGCTGGGGTGGGTGGGGTGCAGGCTCATGGAGGCAAAGCTTTCCATGTTCTTCTTTCCAGGTGTGCCAGGGAGAAGGAAGGGGCAGGAAGAACTTGCACAGGACAGCATGCAGATCCCCTGATCCCCTCCATTCTCTCTCCCGTCTCCTGCTGCACATCCTGCCCCACCCCCAGCACCCCACACCTGCCAGGAGGAACTGCAGGTCCGGCTGAGGCCTGGAGCCAGAAAGAGGTGGGCCTCTTCCCAATGGTCACCACATCCACCTAACTTCCAATGGTCACCACCTAACTTCTACCACGTCACTCCGGTGCCCACCTTGTTTAATAATTCTCAAGTTTAGTTTTTTCACTATTCTGCCACCTCCAGTCTGCAGTCCGGGACCTCCAGTTCTCCAGAGACGTCCTCTACCCAGCAGGGAGATCTTTGCCAGGGACACGTCTTATGTTGCCCCCATAGAGCATTCACGGCCTTGGGGGCCAGGAAGCCGGACTGGCTGACACTTCCAGCCCTGCCATCGTGTGCGCCTGTGGGTGAATGGAAGGGCGCTGTTCTTATCCCACGTCGTATAAAGGGAAACTGAGTCCCAGCGAGGCTCACCTCACTGTGCTGATGTGAGAGTCAGCACTTCGTGATAACACAACAGCAACTACTGTAGTAGTATTACTCAGACTTTCTATGTGTTAGTCTTCATTCCAAATACTTTAATATAAACTGATATTCCTCATTTAATGACTGCAACTAGGTCATTCAATGAATTGGTTGCTAAATGAGGAATTGTATACAGTATGTACCTTGCAATATTCAGAACAACGAAATGGTTCAAGAAAACTCCAAGTTGATGACTTTGCTTTTGTTTGCAGAACTCTCACATGCAGGATTGTAATGCACAACACAACATAAAACTATACTACCGTACAGTACAATCTGCAAAAATTATAATACTGTATAAACATGTACTGTACAAAAAAGGACATCGGGGCTCTATCAACAAGATGTACAGAACTGCACACGCACACACAAAAAACAGGTCAGAAGTCCAAGTGGCAGGTCGTAAGTCCAAACAGCGCACTTGGGCCTAAGTATAAACAGTCATTAAACAGGCAGGTGTTAAAGGAAGAATATCCATATAAAGTCAGTCAATCCTCACAACCATCTCTTGAGATGAATATTACTATTCTCCCCATTTTACAGATCAGAAGATGAAGCCCAAACAATGGAAAAACCCACCCTTGCCATGCCATTGGGATGGGATAGCAAGTTCTCACATATTACTCTAGTCCCCTCTACCCCACTCCTGCCAAAATGTCTACGATTTCTACAAATGTTCCTCACTGTCTATTCCATCAAAACTCCACTTCCCAGCCAAGGAATGACACTCTTGCCACCTCCGAGTCATTAGGAGTTCATGTCAACTTCACTATTTCTGGGCACCAGAGAAAAATCCTAAGCACAAAGCTCCCTGTGTGAAAGGTGACAGAATTATTAGTTACCTTGTCCACACTCCTTAATCACCACATATGTTACAATCTCTCATTTGGAGGGGGGTGCTAGGCACTCTCATCTCATTTTTAAAACCTTCACATGTTGAAATACAGAAGATAAAAAAAAGTTTTTTACCACAGTTAAAAAGAAATCCTTTCTGTCCACAAATAATGAACCTTTTTTTTTTTTTTTCTGAAACAGGGTCCCGCTATGTAGTTCACACCAGGCTTGAACTCACTGTGTAGCTCAGGCTGGCCCTGAACTCTGGGTGATCCTCCTGCCTCAGCCTCCCAAAGGCTGGAACTACAGGGAGCGCCACCACGCCCAGCCACAGTGAACATTTCTGCACAGCCTTTAGCCTCCTGCTCTGGAAGCTGTCAGCCTGCCCAGGCACAGCTGGCCTTTCTGGCCACACAGTAGCACCCACAGAGCACAACTGTGTGTGCAGTTAACACGAGCTTTACCAATCTTGCTTCGAGAAGCTGCTACCAGCTGGCCGTGAAACTGCCATACTCAGACTGGAGATGGTGTCTGAGGCCCCAGAGACTCTGAATGGGCTGTATTCATTCTGGATGTTTCTACCCAGATCACACAGCCAGAGGCAGAAGGAATCTTGGAGCTCATTCCGGGGGGGAGCAAGCTGAATGATTTACGCAGGTTTGGTGAGAGGTTAGACCCTCCCTCTCAGCCCCTGCCCCGATCTCTGTGATTCTTGACCACGCCACCTAATGTGCCACACCCCAAGCTCTCGCGGCATCTCTGGGCTTTACAGCCCTGCAGAAGCGCCGACTGCCACGGTCCACCACCAGGGGGCGGCATCTAGCACGCAGCGGACCACCCACTTAGCAATCCCTGATCTGCTATCGCCTCTTGCCTGAGCTCAGCGAAGCTCAGAGGCAAGGTAAGGTTTGAATTCCCCACCAGTGAGTCCAACGGGCCCAGACAACAGGGTCCGAGTGCATCCACAAGCCCCAGCTCAGCGAGGGTATGGGCTAGGCCAGCTGAAACCGGTTGCAATGGATGTGTTTGCCCCAGGGACCATGCCAGCAGGCCTCTAAGTAGCAACCACCATCATACAGAACCAGGGATAAAATTTTGCAGGGGTAGAGGGTCCACTGAGACCCACAGCTTCTCTCCACTCACCAGAATCCGCGGGATCGGCTCCCACACGTGAGCCTGGGTCTAGTGATTATCTGATAAGACTCACAAAGTCTCTCATTGCTGGGCCAGAGCAGCATGTAGCCCTGGACATCCAGTAATACAGCCCCACGTATCAAGCTTTTACCATGACTATAGGATTTTTAGTGCGATCTCTGAGGACTCGATGGCTGGTGGTGTGGGGGAGGGGTGGTGCAGGGCTAACCCCGCCTCCTGCCCCCGACACACACGGCCAATTGGACTGGAACACACGTGTACCCGATGTTACACGTGCTGCACAACTTGGCCAAGAAACGCAGCCATTGCTGAGGACAGTATTTCAACTGACCTACACGTGTATGTGTCTGTGAAGATGACCATTTACTGTTATTTGATGGACATGTGAGTTTGCCTATTTAATTATTAAAGTTTGGTTTGCTGTGTTATTTGGCAAAAATCTGATAAGCTAAAATGGCAAGAAAGCAAGTGTTGCTACCTGTGGGCCTGAACTACAATATATTATATTTCTGGCCCAAGACGATTGCTCTTTACTCCCTGCAGCCCCCACACACACCAAAGATGCCACACGGTCACATCTCCCTAAACACTTAGCCCCTTGTACACATGCCTTGGTCTTCAGAAGACGTGGAGCCCGGCGCAAGCTGTCTGCCTGACTGTCCACCCTGTCCCTCAATCGTGCCTCTCCCTGAAACTCTAGCCCAGCCTTGTCTTGTTTTGTTTGGCGCTGCCATGTACTGGCCGTAGCTTGTGCAGGGCATAGTTTGCCCGGGGCTCCGACATCTGCCACTCTGCCCACCCCCAGCACACGCAAGTGCCACTTGTAGCTGGCCCCACCACAGGAGCATCCACACCACGTGCCAAGCGGCTTTCCACGCATGGATGTTCTCCAGCGGGCAGGGAGCTGCCTGGCTCCAGCAAACCCATCTACAATGTCCTGTGACCGTCCTCGCCACCTCGCCCAGGACAGCCGGGGGCCAGCGCCGGCTCACGGGTGGCGATCCCATGCTGCTGATCTGCTCCCACCCCAGCTGCTCACCTCATTCAGCTTGACCCAGTTGAAGGACTTCAGCGGGTGGGAAGGCTGCGGGACACGCTTTTTCCTGAGTGGGACGTCGCTGCTGGCGAAGGGGTCCTGAGGCAGGGGTGGGCTGAGACCAAAGCAAGGCGGGGCACCCGGGGGAGTGGGAGGTCCACCGGGCGGAAGGGGCGGTGGTGGCGGCGGGGGGCAGCAGGCGAAGGGGAGCGGGGGTGGGGGTGGAGGCAGGTCATCCGTCGTCACAGAGGACGACAAGGGAAGTGGGCCTCCAGGGGGAGGTGGCGCAGAGACAGGGCCTGTCTGTGAGGAGACAGAAAATCAGAAGCACAAAGCCATCAGCACAGATCCCACGGCACCCACCGTTCCTCCCCTTTCCTCTTCTCCATCCACAGTAGACCCCCAATCATCCTCTCACCTCCCACACACATTGAGAACCCATTTCTCTCTCTCTCTCTGCATCCCAAATAGCCAACACATATATACACTAAGATATAAAACCACAAGCACATACAAACATACGCAGACGCTGCACAATCCGAGTCACCGTCATCCCAATGAAACAGCAGGGCGGATGCATACAGTTGTGCAGGCTACTGACTGCACAAGCTGGGACAGTGAGGGGAGCAGAAATCCCACCTGCACTCTGTCGTGCAAGGTGTGCTTCCTGGGACGATGTCGTCCAGAGGAAGGGACACTGTTTTCTCTCACTGACTCAGGTATTACCCAAGCAGCCTCAGTGGTCCTCTGGGTCCCAGCCAGAGACCCTGGTTCCTCTTCTCCTTCATCGTGGGGTCCTTGTCCCCTCCCTACACCTGCTCCCCACCCTGTTCTGCAGCCCAGGGCTCTGCTGAGCTACATAAAGGGGGGACAGTGTCCACACACCGAGAGTTCACTGAGTTGTGCCACCAGCTCTGCCACTTGTCCCCTCGCCTGGCGCAGCTCCTGGGACTCTCGGGCCAGCTTGTCCTTCATCTTGTTCAACGTGCGCATCATCTCTTCCTTCTCCAGCGTCTTCGTCTCACACTCGCGCTCCTTCCTCTCCAGCCGGCTCACGAGCTCCAGGTGCTCTAGGCGGACAGGAGGCGACCATGGGTGCCCCGTCCAGGGGAGGACGTGGGGACAGGCTGGCAGGGCGGTGGAGGCGTGGGGTGCACACAGGTTGGGCAGGGCCGCTCACCTTTCCGGAATTTCTCTGCCTGTTCTCGCCACTGTTTGACTTCATTCTCATTGATGAGCCTGGGGGCAGAAGAGGGGAGGGGCAGCGTGGCTGCTGGCCACCGGCTGACCGCTTCCGGAAGACGGCTTTCCATGCCCGGGGTGGACCATGGTCTCCGATCTGTGCAGCCGTGCCCAGGCGGCCGGCGCTCTGTCATTCCTGCCTAGCCCTCATTCTATGTCCCCTTGGACCATGAAAGCAGAAAGGACCCTGAGCCACCTCGATCCAACCCCTTTGTGCCACAGCTGAGGGTCCTAAGGCTCAGGAACCAGATGTGGATGAGAGCTAATTAATGGTGGAACTAGGACGGAGTCTCGGGTTTCCCTTAGTTGTACAAACTTATGCCCTTTTGTGAAAACGGGGCCACGTATCTGGGAGAGAGAAATACCAGCCCTGTAGCAGCACGGGCTTCCGAAGTGCCCACAGCACAGAGTGAGGGGATGAGGGAACGGCGGAAAACCGCGCACACACTAAAATCAAAGCTGCCTTAGAAAACTACGATGCAGGGCCTCAAGCATCTCAGACTCTTACAACAGGGAGGTAAATTATGCTTTAACCTAGACACTGAGGTACACATGAAGGGTAAAAGCCCAAAGTGAGATGCTAAGAATCATTTCTTTTATAGACGGGGATGCGTCAGATCTGTGACTTTTGGCCTCAGCCAATCAGGAATATACAGAGGGGACGGGACAAGGAGGGGGAGGGAGCTGTGCTGAGATTTCTTTGGAGGGAGCTATTGCCCTGGTCTTGGGGTGCTACGTCCTTCACCCTCATGCAGGGAAGGGCTTTCTTTGGGTTTTGACCCATGTTCTCTGACACTGGGCCTGGCAAACGCAGAGGGTGATGAAGGCAGATGAGGACAGCACTGCTGTGTGGGACCTGCCGCGCTCCTCCAGTCGGCAGGCAAGGGAGGGCATGTGAGAGCTTCCCGTGGATATGAGACCAGCCTCATGGCGGAAGTCCCTCCCAGGGTCCGCCTGGGAGAAAATCGAGAACATCGAAGCTGTGGGTGGGCGTGCAATGGGCTACCTGGGAGCCAGGGCCTGGCAGGAGGGCAGGCAGCAGTCAGCCAGGTTAGAAAACTCCCTACGAGCTGGCACCCAGCAGGGAACTTCTAAAGACCCCAGGCGCACAGCGACCTCTAGCCAGGCGCAGAACCCAGACAGGAGGAAACCTGCTGGCTCCACTAGCTGGTCAACCCAGGCCTTGTCCTTTGCCCTTCCTGCCCCAGGCTACCTCTGGAAGAGGCCCAAAGCTGGTTAGCCAGTGGAAAGGCTGGAAGACAATGGGGCTAGAGGGGAAACAGAGTAAAGAAGCCAATCTGAACACACACCTGCACATGGGTGCCCTTTGCAGTTCTAACCTCCTGGCTCCAGCCAGGGGAGGAGAGAGGTGAAGCTAAGTCAAATCCTGAGTGCGATTCACACCTGCACCTGCCCTCCTACTCACAGGAGCCGAAAGTGACTGTAGAAATTCTACCGCCCAAGGAGAAACAGAACCTTCACAGGACCCAAGGAGGCGTCAGCCTCGGATAGCTGGAAAGCTTTTCCACTACACAGTGTCAAGGGGCTGCAGATCCTAAAATCAAAGCTACCTTCTGGTTACTTTTCTAATTGTACTGGCCCATAGACTCGTCGACATCTGACGATTTGCACAGTAAAAACAAGAAGAGTTCAAAAATTCCTTTTCTACTTGGCTTTGGAACGCAATCTAATGAATCGCTGAGAACTGGTGTATCTCCTGAAGGACAATCAGCACAGACATTGAAAGTGAAGTGCAAGTTTAAGATTAAAAATCGGTGTGCTAATGTAAGGCCTTATTATTAACTGATAAAAATGTAAATTTGTTTCTGTGTCCCTCTCTGGGTCTCCCGATAGCAAGCCCTGACCACCTCACCCACCAGGCCGGCGACTGAAATGGCCGTGCTCTGTGTCAGGGGCCAGCAGACTTTGTAGAGAGGGCCACGGTAGATATTTTGTGTCCCAAGTACCATGTCCATCACATATTCTTGTGCTTGTTTGTTTAAAATATGATGACTGTTCTTAGCTCATGGTCACACAAAAGCAAGCTGGAGGGTTGGAGTTCATGAGCCCTAGTGTGCTGACGGGTGCTCCACAGCGATGTGTTTAAATCCCCTCCAGCCCGTGCAGTGGAGATTGAGAGTGGAGAACATAGTCTATACACCTGAACTCAGTATACGATCCTCTCTGGCCACATGTCAGGCTGCTACTCAAATTTCAATGAACTGTAACTTAAAATTCAGGTCCTTAGTCACACTCAACACGCGCCACATTTGGCCGCCACAATGGACAGCGTGGAAACGAAGCGTTTCCATTGCTCTGAGTTGTACGGTAGGATGATGTTGCTCAAGGCCACTTGGGGCTGTCTGAGCCGAGACAGGGAATGGCAGGGAGATAAGAAAACAATGGCAGAAGACAGTCAAAGGCCGGCCACTACTCACATGTTGACAATGTTTTTGACGTTGAAGTTCTCCAGCGGAGCCAGGTCAGGGTCCACGCCCCGCTCGTCCTGAAGGACAATCTGCTGGAGGATGCGGTCCAAGAGCTGCCACTGCTGGAAGTAGCCACCATTCCGCTTGTCTGAGGGACAACAGGCCGCATATCTGGACTGAGCCCTGGAGCCCCCGGGAGCCCTGCCCAGACTCATGCTGGTGGGACACGCCCCCCCGCACAGGAAGCGCCCAGTCTGGTGGAAGAGACGCTGCAGCCACTAACAGTGGAGGCTCGCAAATCCAGTCATCTCTTCATTACCTGCAACTAACCTTCTATGGATGTGTCAACCCTGCTAACATATTTCTTTACTCCACAAGTGCTCCCTGGCTGCCTTTCTTCCCTGTTGGGACTCTGGGCATGGTACACCCTGGAAATGCAAATTGCTTTTTTTCCATTATCTATAAAAAGCACCTGTTCTAAAATATTACATGCCTAATAATGAAGTCTCCAGGGAAACATTTTTTAAAAGATTTCGGGATTATCTATGTTATCACTCCACGGAAAAGATGAATGGGAACTGATTACAGATGTGCACTGAGGGAACATGGGAATGAG
>PVJO010026242.1:0-21364 GCA_004026905.1 Hystrix cristata
ATGCACAGGACCCTAGTATCTGAAATGCAATGTTCCAGGTCAAGCTCTGTTTCTGGTAAAGAAAGCTATATTCTATTATATCATCCAGATATTCTCTGTTGCTCTATACAATAGATACCAAATTTTAGCTGAGTGTTTGAAGAACATCTTGAGTATCTAGCACAACGCCTGGCACCTAGTAGCCATTTAATAAGTTGGATGGATGAATAAATAGCAGCAATTGAAAATAGTACCTATGATACAACAACGAAATAGCAAAATTTTAGTGTTTGTTATATTAGAACCGGATCTAGGACTCCGATGAGTTTTTCTGTTTGGAGAACTGTCAAGCAGACTGACTCCAAGGCAAGCCCTTAGACTACATCCAAACAAAGCAACAGAAAAGGAATAAGCAAATATGTACACAGTCACAAAGTAGTGCCAAAGAGTTTAGGAGAAAAAGGAATAGCTTCTTGACCTTCTTTTCTTCCATGTTCGGTCCCACTGCCCTAGGCAGGTCCAAGTTTCTAAATATAAAACTTTGTTCAAAAGATCTTGTGACATTATATCTATTTTCAGCTTTATCCATTTTCTCTTTATGAAATCACTGATCTGATTAAGCAGGACTCACACTTTGAGTTGATGTTCAAATGGTGGGAGAGTTTGCAAGGAAACATTGTCCCCGTTTCAGCCTTGACAGCCACAGCAGATGTGCCTGTCATTGCTCAGTACGGAGCCACTGTTTTCTTCAACAGCAAAAAGATAATATTATTGATTATAAGGTTTTGTGTTCAGTCCTGGGTATTGAACCCAGGGCCTCTACATCCCCAACCCAGTAAACAGGTGGTTCCTCCCTCCTGCTGGATTAAGGATGATTTATTATTCTTTTATGTATAGAAAACTCGAAAGTACATTTGGCCCAGTTTAGTAACAAGTTCTTTAGCCCTTGCCTTTTCCAGCTTAGGGACGTGAGCCACAGATTTTGGACCCAGGATGTTGCCTTCCCAGTGACGGCAGATCTCATCTTATCTGTCATTGTGGTTCATCCTGGTAGCTTCCACCAGCTTAGCCAGAGCGCCTTTGTCTTCTAAATTAACTTATGTGGAGGCAACCGTGGTACACGTCTTCCGTGGACAGACGCCCCAGCCTGGCCTTCCCCCTTGATGATACAGTAAGGGACCCTCTCTTGTGACCCAGAACAGGCAGGAACACAACCGCTTGAGGGCTCCGTCCCGTGTGTGATCACTAGCTGAGCCTTCTTGTTCTCCACTAGGTTGGTGACAGTCTTCACACCTGCCCTGAGGACTGGTGGTCTCTTAGTGGGGACGTCCACTTTGCGAGTAGCTTTCTTCTCTGCCCGGGCCAACAGCCTCTGTTTCTTCTCTCACCTCGTTTCTGACCTGTATTTGTGGGCAAATTTAAAGCAGCTGGGTAGCTGTTCTGCAGTCCAAGGCCTGGGTGAACTGCTCAATGGCAGAGGAACCTTCAACTGTTTATACAGGGTAGCCCTCTGCCGTGGCAGCCAGATGTAGCAAAGTCATTTGACAAAATGGGTGAGGTCCCTCTCGGGCTAGATGTCCTGTCCAATGCCAAATTTCTTTGGTACTTTCTCACATGGGATTTACCACCTTCTTGGCCTCCTGTTTCTTCGCAACGGCAGGGGCCAGGGCCACCTTCTTCCCCTGGTCCTTCTTGCCTTTCAGGATTGTGGGTGGCTGGCAGAAAGAAAGCAAAAGGAATTGTTTCCCCAGTAAACAGTTTTTGAGTAACAACTACATTCTTAACCCTCTGTGTTAATTACTTTTCTAGAGTCAATGGTTTGCAAGAGAGCAGATTTAACATATTTACATTTACAAATTACAACATTCACACACACAAAGTCAAAGGCAAAAAGAGTGCAGAGTATCTTCTGTGCGCTAGAGACCTGAAAGATCCAATCAAGGGCTGGGAACCCAAGGCAATGTCCCACATACACCCGTGTCTGCACTAAAAGGCTGAAGAAATCTATACTAGAACCAGAATATGATGCTCAGGGCACAGATGAAGACCAGAGCTCCCCTGAAGCAAACAGCAGCCATCCTTGACGACAGCAAGCCCCTAAGCTGCTTCTGCGACAAGAACAGCTGAGTTCCCTCTGGGAGAACCAGCAGCAACAGAGCTTCTCCTGGGAAACAGCTGGCTGCTAGCTTCTGCTCCCGTTCTCCTTTATGTTGTATTGGCAACAATCCTCAGATGGATCCTCTACGCCCAGAACCACACCAGCTGGGTGTTCCTGTTCAAACTAACCATGTCAGTTTACCACACCCTCACAAATATGATCATACTGAAATCCCACAAAAATGTATGAAGTATTGCTATCCCCATTTTTCAGGTGGAGAAAGCAACACTGAAAGTTTAAAATATTTTCTTTAGGTTGCATAGCTAGTAAACAGCAGCACTTGGATATTAACTTGCTCAATGAAACTCTGAATTCCATTTCTGTCAGACTCCCGGCAACATCTACTCTTCCTAGATTTTTAGGCATGTGTCACAATCAGTTACAGTATGAAAGAAAGGTTATTGTCTCTAGGTGGGATAAAAGATCAAAAGAATATTTGAGGAAATTATACCAATTCTTAAAAAATAAGCTTTCCTGAAGTGTGGTGGTTGACAGCCACTTTTCCTCATAGGGTTCTGCCATTTTGCCAGGTCAGAACGGTTGCTGATGGAGTATACATCCTGACAATCAGAAAAAAAAGGGAAGAGCAAATAAAACATTTTTTGAAAAAGAGCAAGAAGAAGAAAGAACAAAGAGCAACTCCAGACCATAAGCAACTATAAACACAATAGGAGAATAACTTAATAGTTTAGTTTATATGGTGAGCATAGCGCAGTTATTTAAAATAAATCTTGATCTAAGATGAAATTCTGGTAGGACATGTTGGCACACGCCTGTGATCCTAGCACAGAGGAGGCTGAGGCATGAGGATCGCTGTGAGTTCGAGGCCAGCCTGGGCTACATAGTGAGACTTTGTCTCACAAACAAACAAAAAAAAACCATAAAAACCTCTCTGGTAAACAAAAAATGTAGATAGAGAAGCAAATGTGGCTTCTGGTTTAGAGATTTAAGAAACTCTGTTTTATTCTTCTTCCAGAAAACAACATAATATAGCTTTTGGAGGGGAGGTCTAAAAAAAGAAACTTGACCAAAAATAATAAAACGTTATTATGCAAAAATGAGTTCTGGCCTAAGTAGAGTAGGAGTTGGGAGAAACTTGAAACAGAGGCCTGAACCCCTCCTACCAAGCTTATTAGGGAACTATGGGCAGGTTCACCCTGCAAGGCTCCTATCTTGTTAGATCTTTTTTTTTTTGTTTTGGTGCGGGGGATCAAACTCAGGGCCTTGTGCTTGCAAGGCAAGCACTTTAACCACTGAGCTAAATCCCCAGCCTTTTTTTTTTTTTTTTTTTTGAGACAGGGTTTCACTATATAGCCCAAGTTGGGCTTGAACTCCTGGCAATCCGCCTGCCTCGGCCTCCCAAGTGCTAGCACTACAGGCATGCACCACCACGCCCAGCTAGAACTTCATTTTAAAATCTCATGAAATTCTGGACGGTTAGTTCTTGCATTTAAAAAAGTGAGTTTCTCTATGTGTTCTGCTGATTATTATTTACTACGTTTCGGAACCGAGACAAATCATTTTTAAAAGATTTAATTAGTACATGTTTGCAGTACATAGTTACATTCATTGTGGGATTAGGCAGATCATTATTCGTTTTAGACAAGTGCCTCAGGTCAGCAGTGTTGTGTCCAGGGATGGACAGCTCTGCATGCCAGGTCACTGGTCTGCTGAAAACAGCTCTCGGCGATCCTAAACCGCGCACCAGTAAAGGACTGAAAAAAGGCAAAGCTTAGTATGACAAAAGACAGTTGATTTGGGTGAAAAGACGGAAGAGAAAGAAGATAGACAGCTACCATGAGGTGGCAGGGCGATTCAGAGCTGAAATCCCATTGAGAGCTTATCCCTTGCTCCTTTTATCCCGGACTTGTGCCTTTCCCATCCCCCAGGTGGGTGTTTGTCGGATATCTGATCTCTTGCCTGTGACTGTCTTTGATCCTAACCTAGGCATTCCCGCCATTTGGCTTCTTCCTGTTCAGGGGACCGGTATGCACGTGTGCTTCTGGTGTAAAACTATACCGATGTAAAAGTGAGATCATACATATATGTGTATATGTGTAGGGTGTGTGTGTGTGTGTTACATACTAAATAACAGTCCTTAGGTGTTGTCAGGTAGCTAGCCTTTCCCTCGTTGTCTTTCTAATTAACCTAACTGCAGCGTCTACCTGTTAAGGCAGAGCCACTTTAAGTGGTAGAGGCAGCAACTGCTTTTAGTAAGCTTCTTTATTGATCTTCTAAAGCTCATCCTATCTTTCCTACCTATAGGGCCCCTTTCTTGTCCCTACAGGCACCATCTACCCAGTACGAGGCCCTGCAGGGCGAGTACGCAGGTAGCTCCCGTTGAAACCTGCGTGTCTCTGTCGCTTGGAACCACGTCAGATTTTCACAGATCCTGACCCCAGGACGCGATCGCGAAACCCTTCACCGCAAGGCGTCCCGGCCAGGGCGGGGAGGAATCCGACTGCCTGGACGGTGGCTACGCGCGGCCCAGGAGCGCGTCCCCACCTCCCCGCCCGCATTGCTGGCGTCGCCCGCGTCGGACGCTGACTCGGCTCTTCCTGCCCCGCCGTCCGGGAAGTTCCGGGCCGCCTCAGTGTGCGGGCGCCGAGCGTCGGCGCTCAGCCACGCGGCAGCCGCGGGCGTCCGGCTCCTCTCCGCCCCCGCGGTGGCTCGGCCGCCCACCTGCCCCTGCTCCTTCCCCGGTCGGGGCCTGGTGCTGCCGGCCGCTGTGCCGAGCCCGTGCGAGGCTCCCGGCTGCACCGAGGAGCTGAGGCCTCACCCGCGCGGGGTCCGCAGTCCGGGACTCGCCGAGGAGCCGAGGCCGTCGGAGCCTCCCTTGGAAGCTCGGCGCCGCTGCTCGCTGTCGCGCGACCCCCGAGGGTCACGTGGCGTGGCCGAATCTCCCTTTGCACGTGGGAGAGCTGGGGATGATTCTGTGCCTCTTACGGTGGTGCTGCCAGAGCCGCCGCACAGGCGGGAACTCAGCTCGGCTCAGTTTTTCTTACTACTCCGTTCCGAGTGCTTTGCTATGGCCACTGCGACCGTCTTGGACTCAGTTCTGAGCATTTCACTGAAGACTTCCTAACTAGGTTTGCCTCATTCTCATCCAACCCGCTCACAGTAACCAGGTACATTGTTCTACGCAGTAAGCCCTTCAAGCCATCCGTATGCACGAGAAAGTGTAATACCCTGTTTGGTTTGAATGGAAAATCGTTTTTCTGGTATTTAAAGCATTACACCATATAGTCCGCTCATCCAAATGCCCATCCCTCCTGTAATGTTTATTTGTTTATTTAGGGTGTTGGGGATCGAATTTAGGGCCTCGCCCTTGCCAGGCAAACGCTGTACCACTGAGCTAAGTAAGTGCCCAACTCCTCTACCATAGTATTTATGCTACTGTGCACCCTACATCGCGGTACAGGGGAAGACTCCTGCCCTCCAGGAGCTGTAGCACTGATAGAACCTGAAAATTGCCATTGTGCTTTGCTCTGTTGCTGTTAAATATCTGTGAAACATCTGGTCCCATCCCTTGATAATCTTGGGTCTAGGAGTCACTTACTTTGGAATTCTCCCTACTTCCGATCTGAGATGTCTGTCATTTCTCTTTTCCCCATTTCCCATATTCAAATAAATTGTCTTCTTTTATTTAAAAAAAAAAATCTTGGGTCTAGAAATAATATGGGGGAATGAAATTTGGTTTTAAAATGAACATGAGGGGTTGGGAGCGTAACTGAGTGGTAGAGCACTTGCCTAGGATCTACAGCGCCTTCAGTTCAATCCTCAGCAGTGTACAAAAAAGAACATCACCAGATGAAACACGGATTGTGGGAGGGAAGGAACAATGGCTTCCTAAAGGAAAAAACCCTGCACTAAGGGCAGGAGTGCCCCACAAGGGGGTAGAGTGGGCTGCCAGGCCTGAGTACCAGAGAAGGCAGTTTGTGAGGACTCTATAAAGCTGTACTAGAAACTGCCCTGATACAGCCCTCCCTGGTACTCTGTAAGTCCCCAGGAGAAGTCTATGTACTAAAATAGAGTTGTTTTTTTGTCTATTGTTGTTTTGTAGTGCTGGGGATGAAACTCAGGACCTTGCATATTCCAGGCAAGTGCTCTACCAATGAGCTACATCCCTGGCCCTTAAATGGAAACAAGTAGATCACCAGGTCCTCACCCAGGTCCTCTTTTGCGTGGCATACTGAAAGAACTGAATTATTTAGAACCCAGCACACACTGCTGTGGGATCCTCACTTTTGAGAAGAAGTGCACGTCAGCTGTGTGTGTTGGTGCATACCTGTAATCTCAATACTGAGACTGAGGCAGGAGGTTCACGAGTTCAAGCCCACCCTGGGCAATTTAGTAACGTAGCAGGATGTAGTTTGGTGTGAAAGTTTTGGGTTCAATCCCTAGTACCGGGGGAAAAAAAAAAAAAAAGAAGAGCGCTGCATGTGAGAAAGGGACAGGCGTGTTCACAGGCTGGAGAGAGATGGACGGTAGAAGTCTTCCAGCTAATAGTGACATATTAGGTGCTCCGAGGGAGGCTCAGGGGTCAAGGACACTTTAGAGACACTCTCTGGATGGCTCTGATAGCGCTGATCTGGAAGCTGACAGGAAAAGAAGACATCAGAGCAAAGAGGTAGCAAGGGCAGCAGTTCAAACATGGACTGTGGTTAAAATTGATTTTGATTTATTTTTATTTTTTGTGAAATTGTTTTTGTTTTTATTTTTGTGTTTTGAGATAGGGTCTCGCTAAGCAGTTCACACTGGCCTTGAACTCACTGTGTAGCCATAGCTGGCCTTGAGCTCTTGGTGATCTTCCTGTTGCAGCCTCCTGAGTGCTGGGATTACAGGCGTGCGCCACCACACCTGGCTGTTTTTCTGAATTTAAAAAATTTCTTTGAACTTTGTTTGTTTGTTTGTTTAGATTTTCGGTCTTGCTATGTTGCCCAGGCTGGCCTAGAATTTCTGGGCTCAGGCAATCCTCCTGCCTCAGCCTCTCAAGTAGCCAGGACTACAGGTGAGTGACAACATGTCCAGCTAACATATTTTACTTTTACTATCAGAAAACTATTTTTCTTAAAGTTATTATCCAGTGTTGGTGCAGATGAAATGCAGTGGGCCCTCTTATTCACTACAGTCTTTTTTTGTTCTTTTTTTTTGAGACAGGGTCTCACCACGTAGTTCAGACCAGTGTTAAACTCACTATGTAGCCCTGGCTGGCTTCAAACTTGCAGTGATCCTCCTGCCTCAGCCTCCCCAGGGCTGAGATTACAGGCATGCACCACCACCCCTGGTTTCACTAGAATCTTACGAGAAAGGAAAATTCATCTCTGAAAATTATACATACCAATCATAATGTAAACACTGATTATTTATGCAAACCAAAACTATGCTTTAAAAAAAAAACAAAAACAAAACAAAACAAAAAAACTATGCTTTAACTACCTCGGGGGTTTAGGGAAGGAGAAGTGGTGGTGGGTATGTGGTGTTTTTTAAAACTGCTACTTAAGTCCTCATCTACCAAAACAGGAAGGCAGTAGGTCATGTTTAACATGGATACATCAGGAAGTGGCATAAGCAATTATTTTGATATAGGGAGGTAAATATCCAAAGGGACAGTCAAAAAAGTGAGAAATAGTTGCCCTTCAGCTATGAAGATGAGTGGGGGGTGCTGGGGATCGAATTTAGGACCTTTCACTACGCTGGGCAAATGCTCTACCATGGAGCTAAATTCCCAGCCTGAGTCACAAGCGAATGTCTGAAATAATCATCATGTCTGAGGGCTGTGATGTTACTCTGATTGGCCAGGTCTAAAGCTGAGGCTGGGTCAACACTACCAAAACTCTCGGGACTGAAATGTGGAAGGAAAATTATGGTATCGGACTAGAAGGAGGCATTCTAGGTGGGCAGAATGGGTGGACACACACGCTTTCACTGAACTTGAACCTCAGACTTGACAGGCTCTGATCCAGACTGACTGGGACTGAGTGAGTTCTATGGGGACTGCGTGATGTGCTGCTGCTGAACGCTGCTGAACGTCTGACGAGGGCTCAGGACACAAGGCTATGCTTTTTTTGATTTGATCCCAAGGGTTGCACTGTTCTTGAGATCAATTTTACAATAAAACATTCCATTCGTGGGAAATGATCCATGCTTAACTTGAGTTCTGTGGTGGCCTAGAGTTGACGAAGAGGAAGAAACTGGTATCTGGTACCACAGGGGACACAGTGTCAACTCAGTAACACCGTGCAGGCCACGTCTGCCACTGCGAAGGCTCAGTGACAAATAGCAAGCAGTAGTAGAGGCAGGTAGTTGACATCTGGGGCTAAACAGAAAGTGACATAATGTCTAAATTGGAAGCAGAAAGTTTAGAGACCGTCAAGATTTCGGACACAGTCTGATGTGGTGGCATTTGCCTGTAATCCCGGCACTCTGGGAGCCTGGGAGGCAGGAAGATTGCAAGTTTGAGCCCAGCCTGGGTAATTTACTGACTTGGCAAGACCTCATCTCAAAATAAGAAATGAAAAGAGATAGAGATGTAGCTCATTGTGAAGGCCCTGTACCCAGTACCCAATCCCCAGTACCACCACCAAAAAAACCCACAACCCCCTCAAAAAAAAAACAAAAACAAAAAAACAAAAAACCCTGAAAAACTAACCAAAACCAACACCAAACAAATAAGAAATAAGGGGCTGGGGATTTAGCTCAAGTGGTGGAGCGCTTGCCTAGCAAGCGCAAGGCCCTGAGTTCAATCCCCAGCACCCCCCCGCAAAGAAATAAGATTTCAGACACAAATAAGTCTGCCCAGCAGGTAGCAGAATCCTAGCCACCCAGCTGAAGTTCAGGGGTGTCCAGTCGCCAGGAATGGGGATTAGAAGGGGCAGGCTGGCCACTGTCATAAGAGATCAGGAGACTGGGCTGGGAGGGCCATCAGGATTGGATGTTTGGCACGAGGCTGAAGTGTATCCACTGGGTCTGGAGTCCAGGACAGGGCTGGGTCTCAAGCATGAGGCTGAAGGTCATTTACCTGATAAAAGTAGGATATAAGCTCACCTTATCCACACTCTTGATAGAAAACCCCAGTGGGGGAACTGAGGTCCATAAATTCCCCTGGCTGCTGGAGGGGATTACACCCATTGAGTAGACCAAGACATCCTGTAGGTTGTGTTGAATGCTTCCAGGCAAGAGAAAGGAGGGGGCCAGAGTTGGCCCCATAAGAAGTCTAACAAACTCAAAAACGTAGGAGGCATGTGTTCTCTCATTGGAATGTCATATGTAAGTCAATAAAAATAAAATTTAAAAAATTTTCAGCTGGAATGTTAAGAAAAATGGAATGGAATAAATTCAGTTGGAACAGTGTGTTAAATGAGATTTTTCTCTTTGGTTAACTTTGGAACTAAGAACGATAGGTCCAAGTATCCCCACGTTGTAAAGAGGCTGATCATTTCTGCAGGACTTGCTCAAAGGGCAGAGCCCCCAAATCAGGTTCGGACCTGCCCATCACCCACTTTTGGCACAGAAAAGAGAATCAAAGTGAGGAGCTGGCTTGGTGACACATGCCTGTACTTCTGGCGTTTGGAAGCTGAAGCGGGAGGATTGCAAGTTCAAGGGCAACCTGGGCTACATACCAAGACCCTGTCTCAAAAATGAAACAGCAACAAGAAACCAAGTGGAGGTTTGAAAAGCAAGGGCTTCTTTGAAAAGAACTGTCAGAGAGCTGTGGTTTTCTCACTCTCTGCGCCAAGGGAAGGTGGTTGTGCTGGGTGGAAGAAATGCTCTGTGATGAGTGGGAACTAGGGCAGACTAGAGAGAGAGTTCTTGGGACCCTCAAGGACAAACTGAGTGCCCTGCTTCTGACATAGGGAGGGAGACTGATATGTCACTTGAGAGCCAGGAGAGAAGCTGACTAGAGAGTAAGCGGAGATGTAGGTGAAGAGGCTGGGAAGAGGAGGTCTACGGAGTGAGTCTAAAAGACAGTAGCGGTGCCGTGACCCACACGGCAGAGGAGTGGTGGGGGATAAAAGAAGAGACTCACACAGATTAGCTGGAACCTGATAGAGCCATCAACCTGATGAGCAGAATGGCTACCGCTGGCAAAGCGCAATCTTTATTTATAGGCCTCAGCACAATCTTCACTTATAAGCTTCAGCAGGGGATAATATAAAAGGAACACGCTGAGTCATTTGAAACAAAGGTAAACAACTCGCAAAATATAATCAGAAGACCACGTCAGCTTGTGGTATTATCTAGAACTAGCCAAAAAAAACAAAAAAAAGAACTAGCAATATGAGGAAATGGGTACAGGGAAATGGGTACAGAATAAGCTCTTAACCTGGGGCCCTGCCAGCCAGACCTGTTACTCTGCAAACCCAGTACAAACAAGCTTTCTTGCCTTAGGACCTTGTCAAACTAAGGCTACAGGCAAGGAGCCAAGGGTCATTTCCTTAAAATGCACACTATCTAACCAGGTGAAGGTGATCTGAGGAAATGGGGGTGCATGTGGTGTAATGCTGAAATTTTTCTGTGATGGCCCACTGGTGGGCACAAAGTTGTTGTCTGTTGACTCCCAACATAGTGGCAGTAAAAAATAAAACTGTTCCTTCGTTAGGACAAAAGGTAAAAGCCTGAGTGCTCTTTTTATCTTTACCACAAATGAGCTGTGTTAGTGTGGAAACCACTTGATCTCTCTTGGTCTGTTTTCTCTTCTATAAAAGGAAGAAAAAAAAAAAAGGAAGAAGAGCTGGGTGGCACATACCTGTAATCTCAGCTCCTCTGGAGGTTGAGGCAGGAGTATCGTCACAAGTTTTTTTTTTTTGTTTTTTGGTGCTGGGGATTGAACTCAGGGCCTTGTGCTTGCATGGCAAGTACTCTAACCACAGAGCTAAATCCCCAGCCCCTCGCTGCAAGTTCGAGGCCAGTGTGGGATGCATAATGAGTTCAAGGCCAGCCTGAACTTCATGGTGAGACCCTGTCTCAAAACACAAAAACAAATCCCCCAAACCAAAAGGTAAATAAAAGCATAAATAAAATTTGAGGAAAAATAGGGGAGGCAATGATGGGGATGGGTTCTGTGGTATAGTGTTTGCTTGGCATGTGCAAGGCCCTGGTTCATTCACTAGGAATTATTTTTTTGGGGGGGGGTGCTGGGGATTGAACTCAGGTCCTTGTGCATGCTAGGCAGATGCTCTACCACTGAGCTGTCTCCCTAGCCTATTTTTTTGTGTTCCTATAGTACATTAGTGCAGTAAACTGTGCTTAACAAAGAGTGAAATCACTGCACAATAAAATTAGGCAGGGAACACACTGCCTTGGGGAGACAGTCTTTTGGGGCACAGAACTACTCTTCCTCCTTGGTATGCACCCCCCTTCCTTTCAGCAATAACAGAAACTCAAAGCACACAAAGCCACAGCAGCCTCTGACCTACATGACAGCTACTCTGAGGCTGTTTCTTGGTGAGAAATGCCAGATGGTCCATTCAACAAACACCGCAGTACACAAAACTAGTATCAAAGGCCCGTGGAGCCAGGCATGTGTTACTAACACTCAGAAGGCTGAGGCAGGAGGCCAGCCTGGGCTAGATAGTGAGACTCCGTCTCAAAGCACTTCTCACAAAACAAAAACAAACAAACAACGCCTGCAGAGATGTGCTACTGATTCTGCCGTTGCTGAGACAGGTGTGAGGATATGCTGACAGACAACCAGCAAGATGATGACACATCACTCATCTAGTTACCAACTCTGGTGTCTGAATCCCTGTGACCTTGGTCCTACTGATAGGAACACACCCAAGTCCAGCCCAGTGAGGGCAAGCTTTCTGAAGTCTTTGTGTGTCTTCATCCAGGCGTAGACTGGGCCTTGAGAGGCTGGCCCTTTGCACTTAGTCCACTTTTGTGGAAGCTTAATGAGCAAGGTGGGAGGAAGCGGCCAGCAAGGCTGGAGGAGCCGGAAGGGAGGGTTGGTTCATGGAGACCTAAGAGATGCAGAGGATGGAGAATCCTAAATAATTTGCAGCCAGGATGTGACATTCTCAGATCTGTGTTGTAGCTTACAGCAGGAGGAATGTAATAGAACCAGGTTAAAGCAGAGAGCAGTTTGAGACATTAAAAATTCTAGAAAAGCATAGAAGTTCATCATTAGATGGGAGGGGAAGGGAGAACTCCACAGTGAAATATCTTTCTGTGGGCTTGCCATTGTTACCCACTGACTTTTTTTTTTTTTTTTTTTTTAAAGACAGGATCTTGCTATGTAATTCAGGCTGGCCTTGCGCTCACTATGTAGCCCAGGCTGGCCTCGAACTCAAGGCGATCCTCCTGCCTCAGCCTCCTGAGTGCTAGGATTACACATGTGCATTCCCACACCTGGCAAACTTTTAAAGAAATAAATGTTTATACATTTTTCTGTTCACAAAAGCAGCCATATTCATAAAAATCCCAAACAATTCAGAAACATTTAATCTAAGAAGTAGAAGTCCTGCACAATCCTACCCACCTGAGACAACAGGCTGTTACCAGTAAAATATCTTTCTCACAATGGAAAATCTTGCTTTCTTAACCAAACAAAGTGCTGGAGATGCCTTGCAACCAGTTCTCAAAAGGCAACACAAGGCTCAGGTTCCCTGAAGAGTAAGTGATGAAAGATTATTCAGAGGAGAAAAGGTGTGCAGAAATAACAGGGTGATGAGGTTGGGGATTTAGCTGAAGTGGTAGAGCACTTGCCTAGCAAGTACCAAGGGCCTGAGTTCAATCCCCAGCATCCCCCCAAAAAGAAAGAATAGAGTGAAAAAGATCAAGTGCTGAAGGAGCTCACTAATTTTCCACATACTTTCCACATGCCCTGAGGTTCAGTTGCCTGAAGCAATCAGGGTGCTTGACTAAGTGGGTGGCCGGTGTTTGTTTCTGTAGAATGACTATGCTCAGGGGGTTCACTGTTGGTTAACTGTTCATATTTTTGCAGTTTCCTTTTTTGTTTTGTTTTGTTTTGTTTTTTTTTTTGTGGTGCTGGGGATCGAACTCAGGCCCTTGTGCTTGCTGGGCAAGCACTCTAATCACTGAGCTAAATCCCCAGCCCTGCAGTTTCCTTTTGAAAAGAAAAAGTGTTTTCTTGAGTCTTTCTGTTCCTTATGGAACAGAAACATGGTAGATGACAACAGAAAGTAATCCCATATTTTTATGCCCATTTGTATATACCTGTCTGCTGCCTCAGGGAACTGATAAGGCTGTTGAGTGATTGATTTTTGGTTGCTTGCTTTTGAAATCATAGTGTCTAGGCCTAAACACTTATAGGAAAGAATTGCTGAATGTGGTGGCACATGCCTGTAATCCTAGCACTTGGGGGGCTGAGGCAGGAGCATTGCCATGAGTTCCAGGCCAGCCTGGGCCACATAGTGAGTGCAAGGCCAGTCTGAACTACATAGCAAGATCTGCTTTAAAAAACTGTCCTTTCTAAGAGTATTTCCTTAGAAAGACAGCCTTTCTTAGCCAAGCTTTGTGGTGCACACCTGTATTCCCACGTTCTGGGAGGCTGAGGCAGAAGTATTGGAAGCTCAAGCCTAGTCTGAGCAACTTAGCAAGAATGTGTCTCAAAATTAAAAAATAAAAACAAGGCTGAGGATGGATGTAGTTCAGTGTGAAAGCCCTCAGTACTGCAAAAAGAAAGGGAGTGAGGAAGGAGGAAAGAAGGAAGGAAGGAAGGAAGCCATTCTCTTTTATTCAGATTCTCTTTTATCTGGGGGTGGGGTTTGAGACAGGGTCTCACTGTGTAGGTCAGGCAGGCCTCATGCTCACAGTATCCTTCTGCCTCAGCCTCTTGAGCGCTGGGACTACAGATGTGCACCACCAACTCTGTCAGCATGTGAGCTGATTTTGAACAGATGAATAGGACAGATAGGACAAAGCAAGGAGAACAGCATTCCAGGGAGAAGGACACCATCAGCAAGTGGTGAAGGTGTAAAAGGCAGGGTGCATCCTGGGAAAGAAGGACTTGGCAAGGCCGAAGGAAGGAGCATAAATATTGAGGCAGGCCAGGATTTAGGGAAGAAAGTGAGAATCGGGGCAAGGCTGAGGTTGGAAGAAGTTACAGAGGAAAGGAATCTAAGGGAGAGGAAAAGTGGGTTGGAGAAGGAAACCAATAAGAATGGCTGGAAACCTAGAAGAGGGTATGTTTGGGGCTGGAAAAGTCATTTGAGTCCAGGTTAGGAAAAAGAAATTCTGTTTGGAACACGTTTTCAGACTCCCCAGGAAAGCGAAAATCAGGGCCTAAAGCCCAAACCATGGCAGTAGGAGGTTATGTATTAATGAGGGTAGAGCAAGATGTGAAGACAGGCAAGAATGGAATTGCAGAGATCACCTGTGTAGGGCAAGTGGCGGGTAGGGGGAGAAAACAGTGAAGGAGGCTGAGAAAGACTGTCAGAAAATTAAGAGACCCTGAGGCAGAATCACAGAGGCCAAAGGAGAAGAGTCAAGAAGGCAAAGAACAGAAATTGATAGAGGTTACTGTGTTTGAAAATGAGAAATTGATAGTCCTTGAATGGGGAGGTTTCAGTATAGGAAAGATATTTTTCTCTACATCTTACAGAAAGTATATTGCAAAGACTTTCTCCTCTTCTTTTTTTGGGGGGGCTGGGCTACTGGGGATCAAACTCAGGGCCTTGCATTTGCTAGGCAAGCGCTTTACCACTGAGCTAAATCCCCAACCCTGGCTTTCTCTTCTTTACTGATTAGCTTATGCATGATTCTTTGGGATGCAAGGAAGAGAAATTAAATTAGTGCAAAGTGAAGCTGCCTCAGCAGAGCCCCGTGTTAGCAACAATACAAAGGGAAAGGAAACACAGTTAGCAATCCTGATCCTGATAGTCCTTTCTTACCATCTCTTATCTCTGTTTCTCTCTGCGCCACTGTCGGTCTGTCTGTCTCTGTTTGTGTGCATATGCACTGGGATCAGATAAAGGGCATCACCCACACTGGGTACATGCTCTACCTCTGAGCTCTACCCCCAGCTACAGCTCTTGGTTTTTTTTTTTTTGGGGAGGGGGTTACTGACAAATAATTAACATTTTTTTAGAGTCCAGGCCACTTTGCAAAATGTATGTTAATGGGGGTTGTTTAATTTTTTCCTCTTGATTAGGTTCAGAACATGTACTTTGTGGCAGGAATACTGTGTGAGCATTGTGGTGTCCTAGTGCACTGTATCATATGATGTCACTCTGTCTCATTTTTGGTAGTAAGTTTGGTGTCATGGTTTGGATCTAAAATGCCCCCGCCATGTCTCCTGTACTCCCAGGTGGGGCTTTGGAGGATGACTGGATCATGGGGTGCTATACTCATCAGTGGGCTCATCTATTGATGAGTTCATGGTTGAATGATCTGTTGGGTGGGGTCTACTTGGAGCTGTGTGGCTGGAGTGTGACCTGGAAGCACATGTTCTTGTCCCGACTCCTCCTTTCTCTCTGTGCTTCCTTTCTGCCACAGGGTGAGCAGTTGTCCTCCACCATGTCATTTCTGCCTCGGAGTCAGCCAAACTACATAGTGAGATTGCGCCCATGCTAACCAGTACCACAAGAAAAACATTTTTTTTCTCCTTTGTAATTAATAAGCGGTATGTAGGGTGATACTTGCATGTGGGGTGATACTTTCTCTTGCTCTTTTTTGGGGGGGACATTTTTGTTTTGGGGGAGACAGGGTCTCGCTATGTAGTTTGGACTGATCTTGAACTCACCGTGTAGCCCAGGCTGACCTTGAACTCACTGCGATCCTCCTGCTTTGGCCTCCTGAATGCTGGGATTAAGGGCATGTGCCACCATGCCCAGCTACACATGCTAATTCTTAAAACCACATTTTCTAAAATGAACACAGTAACTCCTAGAATAGCAATACCAAAAGAGGTGACTTTTCTAGCATAACCAGGATTAGAATGAGGCAAGTGAGAAGTGTGGAACACAAAATTTAGGGAGGTGCTTATTCTCAGGGTTAGCTCTAGAAGTACTGCTCCCTTCGCCCTACTCTTAGAAATACTTTCGTGGGGCTCTATGCACCCCCAGATGAGGATAGAACCCAAGGTCTTGCATATTCTAAATAAGTACCCTATCCCTAAGCTACATCCCTGTCCATGTTATATTCTTTAATCTGGTTATTAGGAAATTATTTTCCCTGATTATCTTAGATTTTTAGATAAATGGTTTATTTAGAAATACAAAGTTTCTTTTGGTTTTTTCTTTTGAGACAGGGTCTTGCTGTGCAGTTCAGGCTGGCCTATGGTTGTGTTCAGACTTCAAAGCGCTGCTGGGGATTTAGCTCAGTGGTTAGCGTGCTTGCCTTGCAAGCAGAAGGTCCTGAGTTCGATCCCCAGCACCAAAACAAAAACAAAGCGCTGGGATTACATGCACGTACCACCATTCCTGGCTGGAAACACAGTTTTGCTGGTGTACTCTAGGAGGCTGTACTCCAGAAGGACTGTAAGGTTTTTTTGTTTGTTTGTTTTGTTTTTTTGGTGCCGGAGATCAAACTCAGGGCCTTGCACTTGCTAGGCGAGCACTCTAACCACTGAACTAAGTACGCAGCTCAAGGATTCTAAATTTAAACGTAGCCTGGGCAATTTAGCAAGACTCTGTCTCAAAAAGTAAAAAAAAGGTGGAGAGAGTGCTCGAGATGTAGCACAGTACAAAGGCCTGGGTTAAATTCCCAGTACCACACACACACAAATGGAACATACATTTGTTGATTTGAAGAATTATTGATTCATTAAAGTTATTGACTATTAAGGAATCCTTCCTAAACCACTCTGCTATGTTTAGTGCATCGATTTATTGATAATTAAATGCTTCTTGCAGTAAAATAGAAAACAACCACTTTGCTTTCTATATTTATGCTTCTCAACAAAGATCCTACAAGTAGACTTTCTAACTTGTGGTAAACTGCTTTTAACCATGCTTCAAGGCAATAAAAATAGTTTTCATGTGATTATGTTTTTGGAAGTCTGGCACAAAATGTGATTTTGCTCAGTGAATTTGGTGTGACAGCCGTAATTGCCACATTCCAGCCTCGGGCTTCAATGTTGTATTTTCAGTGTGACTGAGTTGCTCACTTCTGCCTGCCATTTCCACAGAGAGGCTGGCACTGGGACAAATCCCCCAGACACCCTCACAAAGCGGTGTTGACACATCCTGATCTCAGAGGTCCTAGCTGGGCCGTGTGGCATCCAGACATGCAGATGCACATGAGTGTCTGTCTGTCTGCGTCAGCCTGTCACAGGGGCTCCTCCTGTGGTCTGGCCAGCAGCCAGCCTAGGGGCACAGAGGGCCCTTGGGCTTGGGATTCTGCTCTGGGGCCAGTGTGCTTTGGGAGGAAGGCGTGGGGCCAGTTTAATAGGGCAAGGAGTTTTATTCAAGGAGGTCAGCAGTACTGTAGCCAGCTGAGGGGTCAAACTGTCCACAGTTATGGTTGAATCATTGTGCAAGTGTTCAATAAATAGTACGATATTCCAGGCAGCCCCTGGGTGCTTAAGATGGATAAATAAATGCCTAATGTAAGGAATTGACCCTAACTTGTTTGGAGAAATAGACTGTTGATT
The DNA here is from genome assembly GCA_004026905.1 of Hystrix cristata. Lineage (NCBI taxonomy): Eukaryota > Metazoa > Chordata > Mammalia > Rodentia > Hystricidae > Hystrix > Hystrix cristata. The sequence continues at coordinate 17,697 of PVJO010026242.1, forward strand.
CTTTTTCTTTTTTTAGCTATCACGCCCAAATCCAAAACTACTTATAACTCATCCAAGGAATTTTTCAACTAGTTTTTGTCAAGTGTGGTTTTTGCTGTCAGGCACTGGGCTGTATTCGGGATATACAGAAATAAACAAGACAGATTGTTCTTAGGTTTGATATTTTATGTAAACATGTTATAATGCTTGTTTTGAGGGAGTACAACAAGAGGGAGACATGTACAGGGAGTCTTAATTTTTACCTTTTGATCTCCTTTTTTTTTTCTGTTGGTGCGGGGGATCAAACTCAGGGCCCTTGTGCTTGCTAGGCAAATACTCTAACCACTGAGCTAAATCACTGCCCTACTTCTTGATCTTCTTGTAACAATTTTTGCAAGTTTTTTTTTTTTTTATAACTCAACGAAATGCTTTGGGCAATGCCTCATGTCAGGCATTCCTCCGCACTTTAATATGACAACAGTGAATAAAGCAGGACATTCCAGTAAAACAAATAAATCCACACAAATATGCCATATAATATAATGAGGGTTGATGGCTTGTTCTGTGGAAAAACTAATTAAAAAAATAAAGTTGTTTTAGCTGGGGATTTAGCTCAGCGGTTAAAAGTGCTTGCCTTGCAAGCACAAGGACCCAAGTTCGATCCCCAGCACCAAAAAAAAATAAAGTTGTTTTAGTGAAAGTATTCTTATATTCTGATTCGTTCAGATAATCTGGATTATTTAGAGACCAGGATTCATTTGTTTTGCAATATTCAGGAATGAACTCAGGGGCTTCACACTGGGCCACATGCCTATCCCTTTTAAAATTTTTAGAATTTTGAAGTATGATCTTGTTAAATTGCCCAGACTGGACTCAAACTTGTGGTCCTCCTGCCTCAGTCTCTTAGAGTGCTGGGATTACAGTAATACACCACTGTGCCTAGGTGAGAGCAGGATTCTTCATTGGCCTGGGCAAATAGCAGCACTCAGAAATGGTCCAGAGCGTCAGGCCTGAAAGCCTGAGCAGTTTGGACTCTTGTCCAGGCCTCTCTCCACCCGCATCAAACTGTGACTTTTGGCACGCAAGTGACGTCAATCCAGAGAGCTTGGGGGCTGGGCATGTAGTTTAGTGGTACAGCACCTGCCTAGCAAGCGCCAGCCCTTGAGTTCGATCCCCAGTATCCCGCCCCGCAAAATCCAGAGAGTGTGGCTTGGCTGGTTGCCACCGATGGAGCCCACGCCTTTCCCCTCACAGTTTAAGGACAGACCTCCCTGCGGTATTTGAAGGCGCCAGCCCCTCCTACCCTGCATCCGAGGCCGCCTCTTGGTCGGCAGCGCCAGCTGCTTCCCAGGGACCTCATCCCACCAGCTTCTGGGCGGCCTTGTTTGGCAGCTGCCGGAACGCTGGGATTTACGAGTTAGTTCTAAATGCTGATTTGGGACACCACATTTGGAGCTATTTTTAGGACAACATTTTCCTTCTCTGGCTACCTGAAAAAGCAGTCTTCGTTTTCTTTTTCTGAACTGCTTTCCTTCTCACTTCAGACTGAGCTCTTCTCATCTGGAAGGTAACACGGGCTTCGGATCCCTACCCACAACCAGATGTGGTTATATTAAATCCCTTTCCTTAAGGAGGTAAAACTTGATTTGATATCAAATTAAAGGAACGTAATAAAAATTGTATGTATACCAGTATTACAAATTTTTAAAATTATTTTTGCTTTCATTCTTTTATCCTAGTTATGAAGGGAACACAAATTTATTGTGAAAACTTTGGAAAACACAATACAAATAATTTGTACTTTAGTGCATTATTTTTACTTCATCTGTTCTAATGCTCACACGTTTGTTATTATTATCTGTTGAATATATTATCTGTGCACACAGCACAGAATTTGGAAAGTAAACTCTCATTTTTCTTCTATGCAGTTCCCCACTAATGAAGTCATTTGGACGTGGCAATTTCTTTGTGGAAAGATGTTTCTAAGTAAAACACAATTTCTTTAGTAAATTTAGGTTTACTTAGAATCCTTATTTCATCTTTTGTTTTAGTAATTTAATCTTTCAAGGAAGGAATCTTTTGTTTTTATTGAGATCTAATTCATATAATAGTCAATATTTTGAAATGTAAAATTTAGTAAATCGTGCAACCATCATACTATCTACTTTCACAGTATTTCTACCACCCCCCCAAAAGAAATCCTGTACCTATTAGTAGGCCCTTTCCATTAGTAGTACCCTTAGAGTCCCACATCTACCCCCAACCTCTGGCAGGTAGTAATTTTCTATTTGTAGATTTTCTTTGTTTTGTTTTTGGTGCCAGGGATCAAACTTCTGTTCTGGACTGTTTATCTCAATGGAATCATGCAATTTGTCATCTTTTGAAACTGATGTCTTTTACTTAACATATTGTTTTTGAGGTTCATCCATGTTGTAGCATGTATTAGCATTCACTCATGTTTGTGACTGAGTAATCTTCCATTACATGGACATACTACATTTTAATTATCTATTCATCAGTTGATAGACACTTGGTTGTTTCCACTTTAAAATATATTTTATTAATGTCTATTAATTTTACTAAATATTGGAATTAAATGGATATATTTTTATTATATCCATCACTCTTATTGCCTTCCCTTACACCTCTCTCCCTCTCCCCCTTATTCCTGTCCTCTTGTCTATAATAACAGTCTCCTTTCTACTTTTATGTTGTCTTTTTTAGATTCAGCATATTAGGGAGAATATTTGATACTTGTCTTTCTGAGGTTGGCCTATTTTGCTTAACATAACACAAGTCTGTTTTTCTGTACAGCTGAAATATATATATATAGAAAGTTTTTTTTTTTGAGACAGGATGTCGGTATGTAGTTCAGGCGGGCTGGCCTCGAACTCACTATGTAGCCCAGGCAGGCCTCAAATTCCTGGCAATCCTACCTCAGCCTCCCAAGCGCTGGGATCACAGGCATGTGTCACCATGCCCAGCACTGTTTGATTATTTGATGTTAAACTTTTTTAGTTCATTATATAGGGTAGATATTAATCCTCTGTAGGAAGAGTATCTGACAAAAATTTTCTCCCATTCTGTAGGCTGTCTCTTTGTTAGTTGTCTCTCTTGTTTGGATATACGTGTGTATGTGTGTTTTATTTTGTTTGAGAAGGTCTTGCTAAACTACTAAATTACCCAGGCTGGAATCTAATTTGTAATCATCCTACCTCAGCCTCCCAGAGTGCTGGGATTACAGGCATCTACCACCACACCTAGCAGAACCTTTTTATTTGATGTAGCCCCCTTCACTGATTTTTTACTATTATTTCTTGTGCTGTTGGAGTCTTATTCAAGAAGCCCTTGCCTATGTCTGTGGCTTCATGTGTTTCTCCTAAATTTTCATCGAACAGTTTAGAGGTTCAGGTCTTGTATATCTTTGACCCATTTTGAATTGATTTTTATGCAAGGTAAGAAACAGGGATGTAGTTTCAGTTTTCTACATATAGCTATCTGGTTTTCCTAACACCATTTTTAAAAGAAGCTGTCTTTTCTAAAATGTATATTTTTGGCTCCTTTGTCAAGAATGAGATGGTTGTAGATATGTGGGTTTATTTCTGTGTCCTTTCTTCTATACCTTTGGTCCATGTGTCTATTTTTGTGCCAGTAGCAGCTGGTTTTGTTGTTTGTTTTTTGGGTGCTGG
>PVJO010026243.1:0-21431 GCA_004026905.1 Hystrix cristata
CGTTGAGTAAAATAAGCCAGACTCATAAAGACAGATATCACATGCTCTCCCTAACATACACAATCTAAAAACAGATGACTGAAAGTAGAAGGGAGAGTGTTAGACAAGGGAAATGGAGTAAGAGGGAAGGTAACTAAAAGGAGGGTAATGCGGATGGATATGATCAAAACATTATACATGTGTATGAAAGTATCAAGATGAAACCCAACATTTTGTAAAATTAATTTGCACTCATAGAAAATACAAGAAAAACCATTTATTTCTACATATAAGAAAGAAACGAAGAAAAAGAAATAGATATAAAGTATATAATTTTATCAACAAGAGGGAAATTATAATAAAAGAAGAAGAAAAATGGAGATTGTTGTGAAATAAGCTGATACTATGTGATTCCACTTGCACGAAGTATCTAGAATAGTCAAATTCATAAGACAAAGAGTAGAGAGGTATTATTTAGACTATTTATCTCTTCTTGATTCAGTTTTGGTAGTTCATATGTTTCTAAGAATCTGTCCATTTCTTCAGTGTTTTCCATCTTGTTTGAGTAGAGGTTCTTGAAGTAGGTGCTGATGATCCTTTGGATTTCCATTGGGTCAGTTGTGACTTCACCCTTTTCATTTTTGATTGCATGGATTTGGGTCCTTTTTTTCCTTTTTTTGATAAGAGTGGCTAGGAGTTTGTCTATTTTATTTATTCTTTCAAAGAACCAACTCTTTGATTCATTGATTTTTTTTTGTATTTTTTTTTAGTCTCAATTGCATTAATTTCAGCTCTGATCTCCATAATTTCCTCTTTCCTGTGAGCTTTGGGTTTGATTTGTTCTTCTTTTTCTAGATATTTGAGGGTCAACATTATATTGTTTATTTGGGCTCTTTCTGTCTTCCTGATGTGGGAGTTCAGTGCAAGGAATTTCCCTCGTAGTACTGCTTGCATTGTATCCCATAGGTTCCGGTATGTTGTATCGGCATTACCATTAAACTGAATAAATTGCTTAATTTCTTCTTTAATTTCTTCTGTGACCCAGCTGTTGTTCAGAAGGATGTTATTTACTTTCCAAGTGTTTATGTGGTGTTTTTGTTCTCTATTGCCTTTGAATTCCAGTTTTATTGCATTATGGTCTGATAGTATGCATGGTATAATTTCAATTCCCTTGCATTATTTCAACAGGCTTTATGAGCTAGTATGTGGTCTATTTTGGAGAACATCCCATGTGCAGCTGAGAAGAATGTGTATTCTGTTGTTGTGGGGTGGAACACTCTGTATACATCTGCTAAGTCCATTTGTTCACAGATTTGATTCAGTTCTGATATTTCTTTGTTAAGTTTTTGTCTAGTTGATCTATTTGTGGCAGTGAGATACTGAAGTTTTCCGTTAAAATTGTATGAGTATTTATTTGATCTTTCATGTTCCTTAATATTTGTTTCATGTAGTTAGGTGCACCGATATTTGATGCATAAATATTAATGATTGTTATTTCTTCCTCTTGGAGTTTTCCCTTGAGAAGTATGTAGTGTCCTTCTTTGTCCCTCTTGATCTGTTTTGGTTTGAAGTTCACTTTGAGACTAGGATAGGGACCCCTGCTTTTTTCTGGGTTCCTGTTGCATGAAATACTGTTTTCCATCCTTTGATTTTCAGTCTATGAATTTCCTTTTGAGTTAGCTGTGTCTCTTGTATGCAACATATTGATGCATCTTGTTTCTTGACCCATTCTGCTAGTCTGTTTCTTTTGATTGGTGAGTTGAGACCATTTACATTGATGGTTACAGCTGTTATGTATTGACTTATCTTTGTCATAGATCTTTTCTGTTGTTGGTTCTGTGTTTCACCTCAGTTCAACTGTTTGTCTTGCCTAGTGGATTATTATTTATTAGTGTGCTTGTGATTATAGTTTCCTTTCTTCTTTTCTAGGCTACCTTTCAAAATATTTTGTAGTGGTGGTTTGGAGGTCATGAATTTCTTCAGTTGTTCTTTGTCATGGAAATATCTTATTTCATTGTTGAATTTGAAAGATAGTTTAGCCAAGTACATCAATATGAGTTGGAAAGTATTTTCTTTTAAGGTTTGAAATATTTTGCTCCAGGCTCACCTTGATTTAAGGGTTTGTGTTGAGAAGTCTGCTGTGATTCTGATGGGTTTACCTTGATAGGTGATTTGTTTTTTTCCTAACAATTTTCAGTATTCTGTTCTTTTGTTGAATTTCTGGAATCTTGATTATTATATGTCTTGGTATAGATTTATTTTGATCGTGGGTAATTGGGGTTCTATATGCCTCACTTATCTGTATGTCAAGTTCTCTTCTCATGCTTGAGACATTTTCTGTCATTATGTCTGTGAATAATCCTCTTAGATCCTTTGCATTGTCTCCTTTTTCCATCACACCGATCAATCTTATGTTGTTCTTCTTTGCATCATCTTGCAGTTGTTGTATTGATTTCTCATAGTCTCTAGTTATTTTTAAGAAGTTTTCCTTTTCATGGTCATGAAGTGCAGTCCTATCCTCTAGTTCTGAGATTCTCTCTTCGCTTTCATTTAATTCTAAATAACCCAATATCAGCCATTGAAATTGAAGAGGTAATTAAAAACCTACCAACAAAGAAACGCCCAGGTCCTGATGGTTTCACAGCTGAATTCTACAAGAAATTTAGAGATGATCTAATACCACTATTCCTCAAACTCTTTAATGAAATCGAAAAGGAAGCAGTACTTCCAAAATCATTCCTGGAAGCAAGTATTACCCTGATACTAAAACCAGAAAAAGATCTCACCAAAAAAGAGAACTACAGACCAATTTCCCTAATGAACATAGACGCAAAAATTTTCAATAAGATACTAGCAAACGAAGATTATACACTATGACCAAGTAGGATTCATCCCAGGGATGCAGGGATGGTTCAACATACACAAATCAATACATGTAATACACCATATCAACGGAATCAAAGATAAAAATCACATGATCATTTCAATAGATGCAGAAAAAGCATTTGATAAAATCCAACACCCATTCATGATAAAAAAAAAAACCCCTACAGAAATTAGGAGTAGATGGTTATATCTAAATCTGGTAAAAGCCATCTATGACAAACCAACAGCCAACATCACACTAAATGGTCAGAAACTTGAAGCTTTCACACTACAATCTGGAGAAAGACAAGGCTGTCCACTATCACCACTATTATTCAATGTAGTTCTAGAAACATTAGCCAGAGTGATCAGGCAAGAGAAAGAAATAAAAGGGATAAAGATAGGAAAGGAATGGGGGCTGGGGATTTAGCTCAGGGGGGCTGGGGATTTAGCTCAGTGATTAGAGTGCTTGCCTTGCAAGCACAAGGCCCTGAGTTCGATCCCCGGCACCACAAAAAAAAAAAAAAAAAGGAAAGGAAGAAGTTAAACTATCATTATTTGCAGATGACATGATACTCTACATAGAAGACCCCAAAAGTTCCACCAAAAAACTTCTAGATTTAATAACTAAATTCAGTTTCATAGCTGGATACAAAGTCAACACCCCAAAGTTAATAGCATTCCTATATACCAATTACAAACTCACTGAGAGAGAAATAACAGAAGATATTCCTTTCACAATTGCATCCAAAAAAATGAAATACTTAGGAATCTATCTAACAAAACAAGTAAAAGATCTTTTCATTGAAAACTACAGTACACTAAAAAAGGAAATTGAAAGGGATATCAGACAATGGAAAGATATCCCATGTTCTTGGGTAGGAAGAACCAACATAGTGAAAATGGCCATACTTCCTAAATTGCTATACAGATTTAATTCAATCCCAATCAAAATACCAATAACATACTTCACAGAATTAGAAAAGGCAATCATGAAATTTATCTGGAACCAGAAGAGACCAAGAATAGCAAAAATAATCCTGGGCAACAGGAATAAGGCAGGAGGCATCACAGTCCCTGACTTGAAATTATATTATAAAGCTTATGTGATAAGAACAGCATGGTATTGGCATCAAGACAGACCTGAGGACCAATGGAATAGGCTAGAAGATGCAGAAACAACTCCAAACACACTCAAATACCTCATCTTTGATAAAGGAACCAAACACCCTCACTGGATGGAAAGATAGCCTCTTTAATAAATGGCGCTGGAAAAATTGCCTTACAACATGCCAAAAACTAAAACTAGATACATGTCTCTCACCATGCACTAAGCTAAAATCAAAGTGGATCAAAGATCTAAACATTAAAACAGAAACACTAAATCTCCTGGAGAATAAAATGGGAAGAACTCATGAAGACATCGGGGTTGGAAAAAAATTTATGAACAGAACTCAGACTGCACGGGAAACAATACAAAGAATAAATGCTTGGGTCCACATCCTATTAAGAGGTTTTTGCACAGCAAAAGAAATTACTAATAGAGTGGGGCAAAAAAATCACAGACTGGGAGAAAATTTTTGCCAGCCGTCCCTCAGACAAAGGCCTAACATCTAAAGTATATAAAGAACTCAAAAAAATCAAACCCCCCAAATTTAAAGATCCTATCCAAAAATGGGCATCTGAAGTGAATAAACATTTCTCAGATGAAGAAATAAAAATAGCAAATAAATATATGAAAAAATGTTCAACATCATTGGTCATTTGAGAGATGCAGATCAAAACAACACTAAGATACCATCTCACTCCAGAAAGACTAGCTATCAAGAAATCAACCAATAACATGTGCTGGCGGGATTGTGGGGAAAAAGGAACCCTCCTCCACTGTTGGTGGGAATGTAGACTGGTACAACCACTGTGGAAAACAGTGTGGAGATTCCTCAGAAAACTACAACTTGAGGTTCCGTTTGACCCAGCTATTTCCTCTGCTTGGTATCTTCCCAGAAGAATTAAAATTATCATACCACAGTGATAAATGCACAACCATGTTCGTAGCAGCACAATTTGAAATAGCTAAGTCTTGGAAACAACCTAAATGCCCAACAACTGATGAATGGCTGAAGAAGATGTGGTTTTTCTACACAATGGAGTACTATGCCACCATAAAGAAGGATAAACTAGAGTCATTTGTATGTAAATGGATGTTCCTTGAGAACACACTATTAAGTGAAATAAATCAGTCACTTATCAGTACACATCGAATTGTTTCTCTGATATTAGAAACTATAAGTGTAAATAAGGACAAAGGGGTGTAATAGATATTATGAAAAAAAAAGAGAGAGATTGTATTCAATATAGAGGAGAACTAGATAGGGAAAGGGGGGATAAAAAAGGAAGGTTAAAAGAAAAGTAAGATGAAAGGAAAAAAATGGAAAAATGTAAATAAACTTGTTGCAAATAGAGAGGGGTATGTGAATGGAAGGGAAGGGAGGGGAAGAGGGGGGAAAGCCAAGATACATCATGTACATGTACAAAATAACCATGTTGATTATGATTATTATGTATACAATGTGCCAATACATGTTCTTGGTAAAAATAAAAATTAAGAAAAAAAAAAACAGTGGAGAGGTGGTTGTCAGGGACTTAGAGGAAGGAGAATAGAGACTTATTTAGTGTACTGATTTAATGTGTACTGATAAGATACAGAATTTCAGTTTTGGAAGATGAAGAAGTTCTGAAAATCAGTATTATGTCCACATGAATTTACTTAACACTCATAACTGTGCACTTAAAATGGTTAAGATGGAAAATTTTACATCAGATGTATTGTAGCACAATTTTAAAATATTTTTAAAAATAAGAATATGCAGAATAACACATAAGACTGTAGAAATATGCCAATACAGGAATCCCCAACCCCAGGCCATGGACCAGCACTAGTCCAAGGCCTGTTAGGACTGGGCTGTAAAGCAGGAGGTGAGCAAAGATAAGTGAGGAAAAGCTTCTTCTGTATTTACAGCTATCCCTCATTGCTCTCATCAGCAGCGACACTATATTCTTTTTTGGGGTTTTGTTTTGTTTTGTTTGAGACAGGGTCTCACTATGTAATTCAGGTTGGACTTGCACTCACTGTGTAAAGTACATAATTTTACATAGGCTGGCCTCGAACTTGCAGTGAGCCTCCCGAGTGGCGGGATAACATTAGATTCTCGGAGGACCACAAACCCTACTGTGAGCTGTGCATCTGAGTGCTCTAGGCTGTGTACTCCTTATGAGAATCTAATGCCTGATGATCCGAGGTGCAGCTGAGGCTGTGATGCTAGCACTGGCGAGCAGCTGCAAATAGAGATTAACACTAGCAGAGAGATCACAGCAAATCAATTACTTGCAGACTCATATCTAAACCCTATCAGTGAGTAGCAAGTGACAATTAAACTGCACCTGATGGCAGACTTTAGAGTGGCAAGTGAGTTGATGCACTTCAATTGTACAGCTGCATGATGGCAGGCGTTAAGCCAGAATCCAACACTTACTTAGTCCAGGTGTATTCTGCCCACTTCCATCCATGCCTCTTTCCATGCACTTGTTTCATGGTTTCAGTAAACCAACAAGCTAACTCTAGCTAAAATGAGTAAAAATCAAGCCCGGCTCCTCCCAGAAGGACTCAGGGTCAGCAGCCACAGGTGAGCAGCAGCAGCTGACAGGTTCAGCAACAACAGCAGCACCAGTGTCCCCAACAGGGCACAGTGACGTGAAATACCGCTGCAAGGAGCTTGGGAAGCAGCTGGTGCTGGAGGAGTGGCTCTGGAGCAGCTGGGTCAGCTGTATGGCTGCGAGGAAGAAGAAACGCCAGACACAGAAATCGACACTGATGATCTTCTTGATGCAGGCAGTAAGGAAAAGAGTTTTAAAATTGCCAGAAGCTCATGTAGACAGCTACAAACCAACAGAGGAATTTATCACAGAGCAGCTCACCCAGATAAGAGGCAAAAGGAAACAGTCCTCCGCAGAACAGTGCAGGAATCTGGAACATAGTGGAACTCTCTCTGAGATAAGGAAAGGTCCTGTGACTTAGTCTTCATGAAGACTTTTATTAAATAATAGTTGTCCTTATGAAAAACTTTATGTGGGGGGGACTATGTTAGACATTTACTCAAGACTGTTCCTTTTCGTTGTTGTTCCTAAAGAGTTTTGTTGGTGTAATATTTTAATAGCAAAGATATCACAACTCTAACTGCGGCCTAACCAAGGAAGATTAAATCAGGTGGACATCCAAAGATAGGCTGGGCCAGGCTGTTTTCTATAAGAACTCAGATGTTTAGGATCTTACTACACAGGGAAGATGGTTTTCTTACAACCAGTCTGGTAATATTTTTCTGTTAAATTGTTCTGTTAAGTTTGACTCAGATGTCAAACTTCTCATACTTGGCCAGACATTGTGGCACATGCCAGTAATCCCAGCACTTGGGATGCTGAGGCAGGAGGATTACCATGAGTTCTAGGCTGACCTGGGCTACTAGTGAGTTTAAGACCAGCCTGAACTACGTAGCAAAACCCCATCTCAAAAAACCAGCAAACAAAAACATTTCTTACACTTGTATATAGCTACACTTCACATTGACACAATAAACTTTCGGTCATCTTTTCTTGGGAGGTCATAGCACATGGGGTTTTCCAAGAAGCCACTAGGCTTTCTTCAGGTGAATGCTGTTGACTTTCAACATTTACTTTCTGAACCAAAGTGAAAGAATTCAGCGTGTCCATTACATTAATGAGCTACACTACATAAACGCTGAGTTGGTCAAGGGCTTAATTTATGAACTTTGTGTTGTTTCATTGGTTGGGATATTTTGCAAGGTCACCCACTTTTGTGGTTGTTTAAAGTTTTACGAAGGCTTAATTTGAAGAACTAATCTTATTTCTGGAAAAATTCCCAAGCTATCTGGGTGGTGTTTTGTGATGAAAAAAGAGCACTGTGTAGCAACGAATTCTCTGTTTTCCACCAAATACTACGCCGTGCGTTGTTCTCTTTCCATAAAAGCAGGTCAAGAGGAAGTCAGCAGACTGAGCGACTTCCTCCTTGGAAGCAGCTTACAGTCCCTTCTGTGCCTGGGTAGCTTTGAGCCCGCGGCAGGAACTGAATGTTGAGCAGATGTAGAGACGAGAAGACATCACCTTCTCTCATACAGCAGATACAGCAGGCTTGCAGGTTTGGAGGCCTGCCTGTAATTCCATCTTCTCTCAGTGGCTTGAGGGAAAGACTCTGGTGGGGGGGTGGGGCTCAATTTTGAGCTTAATCTCTATGCTTGGAGCTAGGCCTAAGCACCTTTCTTGTCTCCTTAGCTACACAGCAGCTCTTTGGAGAAGAACTAAATTTCAGGTGGCATGTGGGTGGGGCAAAAGGTGAGAGGAGATACTGCTCTTTCCCTCCAGGAGGCCCCTGCTGCCTTACCATGGAAACCCCACCTACCGTAAGATGTCTCCAAGTGGCACTGTCCAAGGATAGGGAACAGGCATTTGATATCAAGGGTGCTCTGAACATATTTCATGTTTTAAGAGAAGTATGTTTCTGAATTTTACATATACTCGCAAGCTTTTGAAAATGTATTTAATTTTGTAGCATTTGCCAGTAACTTATTTACAAGCTACACTTGATCTTAGCCAAAAGGCCGAGATTTACTCAAATAAATGGAGCTGCTTACCAAAAAAATGAGTAAAAAACAAATGTCACTGGAGAGCTTCTTTAACAAGAAGAAATGACCCAAGGATGAGACAGCAGAGGACTCTGTCACTGCAACAAAAGAAAGCTACATTTAAAAGAAAATACCAAGAGTTCTACCTAAATTACAGGCTCATTGCAACAGGTGATTCACATTCTCCATGCTCACTTTGTACAACATGTGGCAACTGGCTCTCCGGTAAAGTCATGAAAGCTTCGTGTTGTTTGACCACATAAACACCAACAACCCTGCATTAAAAGGCAAGACTGGAGTTTTTTCGAAGGAAAAAAAAATGTCAACATGAAGAAAAGAAGCAATTACTGAAGGCCACCACTTCATCAAATGTATCCATAGTGAAAGCATCATTCTTTGAGGCTAACCACATTGTTCAAGCTAAGAAGCCTTTTACTATTAGTGAAAAGTTGATCTGCTGAAGAGATTTGTCATGAACCCTTAGAATAAGCTGCAGTTCAACAGGAGGCATGTGCTTCTCTCTTGACTAGCACCATAGCCAGATAAACTGATGAAACAGCAGAGGATACTAAGACACAATGGTTAGAGAGGATTAATGAGTCACTGTATTATGCAATTGAGGTTGAAAAATCCATCAAAGTTGACAAGGCAATGATGCTTGTTTTTGTGTGATATGTTTTGCAGGAGGATGTGCACTGAGCACATGTTATGTGCATTTCTGTTTTCAACTAACCCCGCAGCTGTGAAACTATTCAAGTCTTTGAATGATTACATTCAAAACTGAATTGGTGGTTTTATGTTGGTATGTGCACAGACCAAGTGGCTGCCATGACTGGATGTCTTTCTGGTTTTGCTACTCACGTCAAAGAGGATGCTTCCGAATGGGAGTTTGTAGACTTTATCATCCATGAAGAAATGCTGGCTAGCTGAAAAATGTCACCTGGACTTAACAGCATTTTTCAGGAAGTGATTAGTGTTATCAACCACATTAAGGTACATGCCCTTAAATCACATCTGTTCATGAAGCTTTGTGAGGAAAAGGAAACAGAGCATGCACATCTTCTTTTATATGCATAGTAAGTAAAATGAGTTTTCAAAGGTACATCATTGGCCAGAGTTAAATAATCTCCACTGGCAGCACATTTCAGTTACACAGAATTTGTCTCCAAAATTGCTTACTCATGTGACATATCCAACCGGCTGAATGAACTCAATCTATCATGTTAGGGAAGAATAACAACTGTGTTCAAGTTGGCAGACAAAGGGGATGCATTCAAAGTCGAACTTAAATTACAGAGGCAATGAGTGAACATTAAAATTTTTGACATCTTTCAGACAGCAGAGATTTTGAAAGAGACTGACCCAGAGCTTGCTTTCTTCCAGCTAGTGCACAATCACCTATCTGAGCTTTCAAAAGAGTTTGAGCATTGACACTTGAACTGGGAAGGAATGGAATCAACAACCATTTGCATACGCCAGATGAATCAACTTGGTCCACACTAGAAGATTGAGTACTTGGGACCACAAATGATAGTGGCTTTAAAAGTAGGGATGGGAATTTAGCTCAGTGGTTAGAGTGCATGCCTCGCTAAGTGCAAGGCCCTGATTTCAATCCACAGCACCAAAAAAAAAAAAAAAAAGTATGTTTTAGAAAATTTCTGGATTAAAGTTCAGGCAGAATATCTTAAGATTGCCACAAAACCAGTGAAAAGCCTGCTTCTACTTCCAAAACCCAGACTTTGTGATGCAGGATTTTCCGCAGTGATAACAGCAAAAGTGAGATGACAGCATAAATTTGACATAAACTTGACATAAACAATATAGTTCAAGTGTCACTGTCTCCCATTACTCTTAGATAGGGCCATCTAGTTGCAAGAAAACAAGCTCAAGGGTCTCACTGGTTTTGCATTATGGCAAACTCTATAATTATTTCATTTTATATTACAATGTAATAATTAGAGAAATAAAGTACACATCAAGAAATAACATAAAAAATAACAAATTGGATTATATTAAATTAAAAACATTCTGCACAGCAAAGGAAACAGCCAACAGAGTGAAAAGACAATCTACAGAATGGGAAAAAATTTGGTCAGCTACTTCTTGCACAGAGGACTAATACCTAGAATATATAAAGAACTCAAAAACAGACTCCCCCCCAAAAAATAAAAGACTCGATCAAAATATGGGCAAATGAAATGAATAGACACTTCTCAGAAGAAGTACGAATGACCAAAAAGTAAATGAAAAAGTGTCCAACATCTCTGACCATTACAGATATGCAAATTAAAACAATACTGAGATTCCATCTTACTCCAGAAAGAATGGCCACCATCAATACCTCAAATAATTCCAAATGCTGGTAAGCAGCAGGGAAAAAGAACACTACTGCACTATTGGTGGGACTATAAACTAGTACAACCACTGTGGAAATCATTATGGACATTCCTTAAAAAACTAAAAATAGAAATTCCATTTGAGCCAGCTATTTCCCTTCTAGGTATCTTCCCAAAAGAGTTAAAAGTCATCATATTACAGTGATACATGAATACCCGTGTTCATAGCAGCACAAATCACAATAGCTAACTCTTCAAAGTAGAATATATGTCCATCAGCAGATGAATGCATAAAGAAAACGTGGTATTTATACACAACGTACTACTCAGCCATAAAGAGGGATAAATTTGAGTCATCTGTCGGAAAATGGATGCACCTTGAGACCATAAGTTTAAATGAAATTAATCAGATACACAAGATTAAATATTGCGTGCTTTCTCTTAGAATTTAAAAAGCAAAATGAAAGATAGGTAATAGAAAACAAGGAAATAGATGTTTTGCAAATGGGAAGGGGACCAAGAAATGAAGGGAGGAAGGAAGAAGTAGAATGGAAAGGAAATAAAAAGAAGATGTGTACATGTACCAACTTCCCATGATGAATGTAATCATTATGTACTGCAAATGTATTACTAAAATGTTTTTAAAAATGAAAAATTAAAATAGAAATAAAGTGTATGTAATAAATGTTATGCATCGGAAAGAAAATGGCAGAGTGGTGATGGGTAGCAAACTTCAGCTTCTCCAAAATTTGGACTCTAGACACTGGAAAGTAACAACTTGTTGAAGAAATAAAGAGAAGCATATCATTGGGAATCAGAAAGGAACTGACAGAAAGTATTAGAAGCTACAGACATCTTGGAAAGATAATCCACAATGCAGAGAAAAGAAGGAAAGAAGGAAAGAAGGAAAGAATGTTTCCCTCCCCGCTCATGGGGAGGGAAACTGGGCTCCCTGGAAGCAAGGTAAGCAGTCAGGACTGGGAGATCTGGGGAGAAATAGCAGCAGAGTCCGTGGCCTTTGTGAACTGGAAAAATAGTGTGGGGCTCCAAGGGACTCCTCCTACATGTCAAGCAACAACCAGAGAAGGATTCAAGCTTGAGTGCCTGCTATATTGCCAGAGAGTGCTTGGTCAGGCTCCATTTCAGGAAGGAGTTGACTATTTCAATCTAGGACTCTTAATGACAAAAAACAACTTCACTTCCGGCCTCCCAGTGTTGCCCTCCCACAGAGTAACACTGAAAAATATGGCCATGGGAGTGAGCCATGGACAGGGAGCAGGCTGGAAAGAGTTCTCCTGAGGATTTTAGCCTCAGGCTGGGAAGGCTCCATCCCCTATGATGAGAGGCCAGGCCCAGCTTCAGTTGAACTCAGAATCAGCTGGGTCTAGAAGTGCCTGCCAGCATTAAGTACTTGAACCCTTGCTCCATTGCCCATATCCAGCACAAATCTGAGATCTGACTGCCTTCTCTATCCACCAGTGTGAGCAAGGACACATCTTGGTGTAGACATTTTCACGGTCTGGGGTAAACAGAGGGCATCTGGAGTGGGGACACACCTCACAAATCCATAGGCTGTAAGGCTAGGTGGAGAAAACTCAGATTGCCTGGACTCCAAGCCTGCAGACCCTAGAAGGAAACCACTTATTCCAAAATACAGAGAAAAAACTGTTTTCTATTTTTGAACTCAATCTCATTTTATCTTCTTTTTCTTTCTTTTATTATGTCTTTTTTCTCTTTTTCCTTTTAATTTTCTCTATTTTTCACTCTCCCATATTATGTCTTTTTTATCCCTTTTTTTTTTTTATCTTCTATTTCTCATGGTTTTTTTTCCTGTTACCTTTATCTCATCCTAGAAATATCCTCCTACTCGAAAATAGGATCCTTTGTCTCATCTTTCTCTTCTTATCATCTCCTATTGCTTAATTTTTCACACTTTTCTTTTTGCATTCTACCATTCCCAACCTCCTATAGCTTTAATAGTGTAACCATCAAGCTTTGTTAATCTTTGGATAGTTAACTGTATGTTACTACTGTTGAATTCTTTCATCAGTGGAAGTGGGGTTAGTAGATATTTGTCGTATGTCAGTATTTGGTTTGTCTTAGGGTTTATACTATAATTGTAGATTTCTAAGGTTAAACTTAGTACATCATGGGTTCTTATGGCATGTCAATATCTAGTTTGCCTTAGATGACACTATTACAGTTGCTAATTTACTTGATATTGGCAGTATCACATAGCTGTTGCTGTTAAAAAGGTTTTCTCTGTATCCCAATACGCGGATTACCTTTGCGACATTAACAATACTGTGGTCCATTCCCAGAGAACTGGGTGTTAGGAGAATTGCACCATGCCCCCTCCATATTAACAGAGGCGATCAGATCTTGGGATAGAGTCAAAGGGCTACACAGCCACTCCCTGACTGTATCACTGAAAAGCAGATAAAATAGATTTCTATATTAGCAACAAAGTGTTTCCACTATAAGTAACCACGTACTCAAGCACAAAACAAACAAAAAAACAAGAGAAACAGGAGAAGACAAGGCAACAAAATGCTCCCCAAAACTCTCAACTCCCTCAAAGCTGATCCATGGGGTATTGAGGGGGTGGAAACCAAAAGCCACACAGATGAATTATTCTAAAGGATAACACAGGAGATTAAAAAACAGATCGGTGAGGTGCTAGCAGGCTCATGGAAAATATAACTAATCATCTAATGGAAGTAATAAATAAAACAATCAGGGAGCTTAGAGAAAACACTAATAAAAAAGCTAGCTGAGCTACATAAAATAACACAAAATTTGAATAACCAGTTTAGCAAAAACTAGAGTGCATAAAAAGGTTCCAAACAGAAATCCAGATTAAAAATTATACTGAAAAGACAAAGAACTAAAAATAGCAAATAAGTATATGAAAAAGTGTTCAACATTATTGGTCATTTGAGAGATGCAAATCAAAACAATGCTAAGATACCATCTCACTCCAGAAAGAACAGCTATTATCAAGAAATCAACCCATAACAAGTGCTGGCAGGGCTGTGGAGAGAAAGGAACCCTCCTCCACTGTTGGTGGGAATGTAGATTGGTCAAACCACTGTGGAAATCAGTGTGGCGATTCCTCAGAAAACTGCAAGTAGAGGTTCCATTTGACCCAGCTATTCCTTGCTTGGTATCTTCCCAGAAGAATTAAAATCATCATATCATAGCGATATATGCACAACCATGTTCATAGAAACACAATTTGGAATAGCTAAGTCTTGGAAATAACCTAAATGCCCAACAACTAATGAATGGCTAAAGAAGATGTGGTTTTTCTACACAATGGAGTACTACTCTGCCATAAGGATAGACTGGAGACGTTTGTAGGTAAATGGATGCACCTTGAGAACATACTCTTAAGTGAAATAAATCAGACACTCATCAGTGCACATCAAGTTGTTTCTCTGATATGAGAAACCATGAGTGTAAATCAGGACAAAGAGGTATAATAGATATTATGTTAAAAAAAAGTATTCAAAAGCAAGGAAAACTAGATAGAGAGAAGGGGGAAAAGAAGAAAGGGAAAAATGAAAGAAAGGAGAAAGGAAAAAATGTAAATAAACCTGCTCAACTAGGGAAGGGTGTGGGAACAGAAGGGAGTAGTGGGAAAGGGGGGGGACCAAGATACATCATGTATAGGTATAAAATAACCATGTTGAATATGATCATTATGTACACAATATACCATTACACATTCTTGGTAAAATTTTATATATATATATATATATATATATATACACACACACACACACATATATATATATATATCTCAAAAGTATGAACAGTAAAAGTGACCAATATGAGGACAGAATATCAGAATTAAAAGGTAGAGATGCTTTCAAAGACCAATTAGAGATATTTTAAAAACAACATGCTAGTGGCAGTAATTATTCATGCCATAGTTCAAGAGTATGTGTTGGAGAAAATTGACAAGTGAATGCACTTCTCCAAAAAGAAATACAGCAAGTTTAATGAATCTGGTCATCTTAGTGCGTTCCACCTTTTTGCTTGTGTTTGGGGTACATTCATTCTAATCTCTGACAACTACATCTCAGACCCAACAATCTTGGGGAGGGCTTATACCTATAACCTCAGGACATTTCAAATGAAGTTTTTCTACATATCACAGTTGGCTTACTGGTTCATGCTTTCCCTGAACTCTACTTCCAGAAAACCAAAAAAAGAAGATATTCCTCATCAGCTTTACATTGGTCTTTACCTCTTTCACATCGCTGGAGCTCATCTTTTGGACTTAAATCATCTAGGACTTGTTCTTCTGGTGTTGTATTATTTTGTTGAATTTCTTTTCCTCATTTCCTCCTCTTTTGTTTCAGTGATTAAAAAAAATATCAGAGAGGATTTTCTCTGTGGGAAGTTCTTTTTTTGGGGGGGAAGACTTCTGGCTTTAATTCTTTCAATACTCACTGTTGGTTTTGGCCTTGCAAGAGCCGAGAATCAGAAGCTGGATTTCAGTACTGGGAACTTCAACGTGTTGGCTGTGAGAAGTGCTGTTCTGGCATCCATTTGTATTCCCCAAGCATTCATGATGTGGAAGTTTATTAATTTCCAGCTTCGAAGGTGAAGGGAACATGCTGCGTTTCAAGCACCACCTGTAAGGAAGAAGCTACCAGTGACTAAAGGCAAGTCTTCCAGAAAAGGGACAGAAAATGGTGTGAATGGAACATCAAATGGAGCAGACTCTCCTAGTCATAGAAAAGAGACGTCTTCATAATGAATCCCAAACTAATTGATCAATGTCCCCAAAGAAATCTGCTTTTTACTATCATTTTAAGCACTAGAGATTTTTCTGTTCTTGAAAGTACAGTTTGTGCTCTTTGATTCTTGCTATTGTACCGTTTCATGCATTTTTTAAAAGAGCATTTGACAGGAGGATGATTACTATGAGTGGAAAAATATTTTAGCTTAGACTAAGCTACTTGCCTTCAAAATATTTTAGGAACCACCACATATTTTATTTTGTTTTTTAATCTTTGAATATTTTTCTAATGATTTGGAGGGGGAAAAATACTATTTGCAGAAATTCCACAGTTCAGTAAATCAATTTCTTGTACTCACCAATTTTTTATATTAACAAAGAGATTTGTTCCAACAAGGTCATATTTTTTAAGTTATCTTTCAGGGTAAAATGGAAATACTATACGGTCAGGTGGCAAACTTTAATATGTTTTCAGTGTTCTCTAGGAATTTTGTAGCCTTTACACCCTGGAAAAAACAATTTGTAAAATCACCAAAATAATCGTGTGCTTTATTTTCTACATAGTGATTGTTAGTGTTAATCCCCCATTTAAAAAAATACATACTAATGGTTACAACATGTGAAGATTTATTGCCATATATAAAAGATCAAAATATCTTTTTGGGGGGGTGCTGGGGATCACTCAGGGCCTTGCACTTGCTAGGCAAGCACTCTACCACTTGAGCTAAATCCCTAACTCCATCAAAATATCTTATTAACATAAAAGTACTTGTGAACTAAAATCTTTCTTGAGCATTTTCAATACTTGTAAACTGGTAATCAGAAAATATTTACTATAAAGAGGCAAATCCAACTTATATAGCCCTTTTTGATATGCTTATTAATAATGATTCTTATTGGGGACTTGTCATAAGTTGATATGCACAGCATTTTAGAAATATCCTGTACACCCTTTTAAAAGACAGTGTGTACTTGATTTATATCTATAAAAAAAGTCAGGTAATTATATTTGGAAAACTAGTACATTAACTTTAAAGAAGCTGAAAATTCAGGTGGATAGTCTTACAAAGGACTGCTTTATGTTATAACTGTAGCTTTGGTTCCATCTTTAATTGAGAAACATTTATCTATATAAAACATATTTTTTGATAAATATCTAAATATATTTGTATCTCTACAGAAAGGCTCTAAAAAGCATTTGAGTAAAATATTTGGTTCCTTTTTCTATAATTATCCCTCAAAACTCTTATACATATATTTGGTTTGTCTGTCTTTATAGTATATATAGTGCACCTTTTGGCATTCATGTCTTGTTCCCCATTTCTCACTTCTGTCACCAGCTAATAAATGTTCATGCCATTTTAGTGTAAAAGTTGCAGATCTACAAGGTCTGTGGTTTAAGTTGCCATGCTGCTAGAAAGTTGTGCTTTGTCTTTCCAGCTGTTTACCTACTTCCTGGAAAAGTAGTAGTTCTCTGTAGCATTCTGGAGTTTCAGTGGAACCAAATTTTTGCCATTAAAAACTGGCATTATAGTGAACTACACATTGAGAAATAAATATTTTTTAAAATTGATGGAGAAATAAGGTATTTCCATGACAAGGAGCACCTCGAGAAATTGATGACCACCAAACCAGTACTACAAAAAAATTCTCAAGAATAGAAGGAGACAATGAAGCCAACAATGCCAAAAATCGAACAAAATGAAAACACCAGGCAAGGTGAGTGTTTAAGCAGAAAGGGACAGAGAAGAAATCAGCAAAAGGAAAATAATGTAATGACAGGTAAATCGAAACCTTGCAGTAATAACTCTTAATGTGAATGGGCTCAATTCCCCAAGCGAAAGATACAGATTGGCAGAATGAATCAAGCAACAAAGCCCAACAATATTCGGTATACAGAACCACATTTAATCAAAAAGAAATAAAAAGATTAAAACTCAAAGGATGGAAAACAGTATTTCAGGCAACTGGAACCTGGAAAAGAATAGAAGTAGCTATTCTCATTTCAGACAAAGTGAATTTCAAGCCAAAACTGATCAGAAGAAGCAAAAGGTCACTATATATGGTTTTAGGGAACAATCAACAGGAAAAGATAACAGATATAGATGTTAGATAGGTAGATAGATAATAATAGATATCAAACATTAGTGCACAAATTTCATAAAAGTAACACTACTGGACATAGAAAGTCAGGTAAACAACAACACAATTATAATGGGGAGCTTCAATACCCCACTGTCATAAATAGACATATCAACTAGACAAAACAATCAGCAAAGAAATATCAGAGTTGAACCAAATCCTCCAACTAATGTACATAATGGATATCTACAGGGTGCTCCACCCAACAACAACAGAATAGTATTCATATCAGCAGCAAATGAGACTTTCTCCAAAATAGATGACCTGTTAGCCCATAAAGCATGCTTCAGTGAATGCAAAATAAATGAAACTATCCCATGCATATTATCAGATTATAGTGCAATGAGACTAGAAATCAATGGCAAGAGAAACCACAGAAATTCTCAGTGATTAGAGTGCTTGACTTGCAAGTACAAGGCCCTGAGTTCAATTCGCAGGACCAAAAAAAAAAAAACACAGAAATTATGCAAGCACATGGAAATTAAACAATATTCTCTTGAATGGGTCACAGAAAAAATCAAGGAAGAGATTAGACAGCTCCTAAAATCAAATGAGAATGCCAGTACAACACACCAGAACCTATGGGACACAATAAAAGCAGTCCTAAGAGGGAAGTTTATAGCTATGAATACCCACACCATAAAAACAGAGCAAGCCCAAATAAATAACTTAATGATGCACTTCAAAGGTCCCAGAAAAACAAGAACAATCCAAGTCCAAATCTAGCTCAAGGAAGGAAATTGTAAAGATCAGAGCAGAAATTAATGAAATTGAGGCTGAAAAACCAATTCAAAACATCAATGACTTGAAGAGCTGAATCTTTGAAAGAACAAACAAAGTAGACAAACCCCTAGCCAATTTAAAAAAAAAAAAGGAGGAAAGACCCAAGTCAATGCAATTAGAAATAAAAAAGGAAAAATCACAACAGACTCTGCTAAAATCTAGATTATTAGTAACTACTTCGAGAACCTGTGCTAATAAAATGGAGAACTTTGAAGAAATGGATAGATTCCTAGATACACATCACTACCATAGCTGACCCAAGAAGACATAGATAATCCAGTATCAGGCAATGAGATGGCAGATGTAATTTTAAAAAGCTACCAATTAAGAAAAGCCCAGGGCCTGATGGATGTACTCCTGAGTTCTAAAAGAACTTTAGGGATGATCTAATGCCAACACTCCTCAAATTCTTTAATGAAATTAAAAGGGAAGCAGTACTCCCAAAGTCATTCTTGGAAGTAAGCATTACCCTGGTTCCAAAACCAGGAAAGTACTCAACCAAAAAAGAGAACTACAGGCCAATTTCCTTAATGAACACTGACATAAAAATCCTCAATGAGATACTGACAAACAGTATGCAACAAATAGTCAAAAAGGTCATTGTATATCATGACCAAGTAAGATTCATCCCAGGAATGCAGGGATGGTTTGCCATACACAAATCAATAAATATAATACATCACATAAATAGAAGCAAAGACAAAAATCATCCAATCATCTCAATCAATGCAGAAAAAGCCTTTGACAAAATCCGACCTCCATTCATTTTTTAAAAAGGCATAAAAAATAGTTATAGAAGGACCTTATCTCAATCTGATGAAGGCTATTCATGATAAACGAATGACCAGCATCATATTGAATATGGAGAAACTGAAAACTCTCCCTCTAAAATCAGGAACAAGACAAGGATGTCCGTTATCACCACTTGCATTCAATATACAGTAGTTCTCAAAACAGAACAATCAGGCAACAGAAAGAAGTAAAAAGGTTGTGTATAGGAAAGGAAGAAGTCGAATTATCATTATTTGCATGTATCTACATGATCCTTTACATTAAAGAACCCAAAAATTGCACCAAAAGAGTTAATAACCAAATTAAATTCAGCTAGCACAGCAGGATACAAACCAACACACGAAAATCAATAGCATCACCATACACCAATAATAAACTCACTGAGAAAGAAATTAGAGAAGCAATACCTTTCCCAATAGCATCAATAAAAAGTAAAAAAAGAAAGAAAGAAAGAAAGAAAGAAAGAAAGAAAGAAAAAGAAAGAAAAAATAAATACCTAGGAATTAACCTAACCAAGGGAGTGAAAGACCTCTACAGTGAAAACTATAGAACTCTGATAAAGGAGATCAAAGAGGATATCACAAAATATAGAGAGATCCCCTATTCCTGGATAGGAAGAACCAATGTAGTCAAAATGGCCATACTTCTAAACTGATATACAGATTTAATGCAGTCCCAATCAGAATACCAAGAGCATTCCTCACAGAACTAGAAAAAACGATCCCAAAATTCATGTGGTTTATTTTGGGTTTTTTTTTTTTTTTTTGGTGTTGGGGATTGAACTCAGGGCCTTGTGTTTGCAAGGCAAGCACTCTAACCGCTGAGCTAAATCCCCAGCCCCCCCAAAATTCATGTGGAACCACAAGAGACCTAATAGCAAAAGCAATCCTGGGCAGCAAGAGCAAGGCAGGAGGATCACAATCGCAGACTTCAAGTTGTGCTACAAAGCTACAGTGAAGCCAGGTGCAATAGTGCACACTTGTACTCTAAGCACTGAGGAGGGTGAGGCAAGAGGGTTGCTGTGAGTTTGAGGCCAGCCTGGGCTACATAGTGAGTTAACTCCACCCAAAAATACACAGCAAAGACCCTGTCTCAAAAAACAGCAGCATGGTACTGGCAAAAAAAAAAAAGAGAGAGAGAGAGAGAGATGTGGACCAATGGAACAAAATAGAAGATGTAGAAACAACTCCAAGCACATTCAGTTACCTGATCTTTGACAAGGGACCGCGAACTTCCTCTGGAGGAAAGACAGCCTCTTTAACAAATGGTGCTAGGAAAACTGGCTATCCACGTGCAGAACATTGAATCTGGACCTGTTATCTCTCACCGTGTACTAAACTAAAATCAAAATGGATCAAAGATCAAAATGGATCAAAGATCTAAATATTAAAACAGAAACACTTAATCTGCTGGAAGATAAAATAGGTAAAACTCTTGGAGATATAGGTATAGGCAAGGACATTCTGTACAGAACCCCAATTGCGTGAGAGACAACACTGAGAATCAACAAATGGGAACATGTCAAATTAAAAACCTTCTGCACAGCAAAGAAAACACCCAAAAGAGCAAAGAGACAGCTATTCTTTGGCAGCTATTCCTTGTACGGAGGACTCAGATGTAGAATATATAAAGAACTCGAAAAAAATTAGACTGCCCAAAATAAAAGACCTAATCAAAAAATTGGCAACTGAAATGAGCAGATAGTTCTCATAAGAAATAAAATGGCCAACAAATACGTGAAAAAAATGTTCAACATCTCTGATCATTAGAGAAATGCAAGTTAAAACAACATTGAGATTCCATCTTACTGCAGGAAGAACAGCCAGCATCAAGAAGTCAGATAAGAACAAACGCTGATGAGCCTACAGGGAAAAATGAACCCTCCTACGTTGTTGGTGGTAATGTAAACTAGTACAACCATTATGGAAATCAGTATGGCAATTCCTCAAAAAATTATAAGAAGAAATTCCATTCAACCCAACTATTTTCCTCCTTGGTATCTTCCCAAAAGTGTTAAAGTCATCATATTACAGTGATACTTGCATACTCATTTTTATACCAGCACAATTCACAATAACTAAATCTTGG
>PVJO010026244.1:0-21409 GCA_004026905.1 Hystrix cristata
ACGATTCTAATTCTTCTGGAAAGATACCCAGCAGAGGAATAGCTGGGTCAAATGGAACCTCTAGTTGTAGTTTTCTGAGGAATCTCCACACTGATTTCCACAGTGGTTGGACCAGTCTGCATTCCCACCAACAGTGCAGGAGGGTTCCTTTTTCCCCGCAGCCCCGCCAGCATTTGTTATTGGTTGATTTTTTCATAAACGCAGTTCTTTCTGGAGTGAGATGGAATCTTAACGTTGTTTTGATTTGCATCTCTTGAATGACTAGTGATGTTGAACACTTCTTCATATACTTGTTTGCCATTTTAATTTCTTCATCTGAGAAATGTTTATTCATTTCAGATGCCCATTTTTGGATTGGATCTTTAAATTTGGGAGGTTTAATTTTTTTGAGTTCTTTGTGTATCCTAGATGTTAGACCTTTGTTTGATGGATAGCTAGCAAAAATTTTTTCCCAGTCTGTGGGTTTTTGCCCTGCTCTATTTGTGATTTCTTTTGCTGTGCAAAAGCTTTTTAATAGCATGTAGTCCCAAGCACTGATTCTTTGTATTGTTTCCTGTGCAGTCTGGGTTCTGTTCATAAATTTTTTCCCTACCCCTATGTCTTCAAGGGTTCTTCCTATTCTATTCTCCAGTAAATTTAGTGTTTCTGTTTTAATGTTTAGATCTTTGACCCACTTTGATTTTAGTTTAGTACATGGTGAGAGACTTGGATCTAGTTTTAGTTTTTGGCATGTGGCCAGCCAATTTTTCCAGCATTTACAGGTACTTCTTTTCTGGCCAAACTTTACATCATTCTGTTCTGTTTTTTGCTTCTGATTCTCACTCTAAACCGGCTGAAAGTAGCCAGCAATATACATGCCACAACTGGAATACTGGGCTGCCTTGAAATTTCCTCCACCAGATTATTTTATCATCTTTAGTTTAATTTCATAAAAAGTCCTAGGACATAAGCAAAATGTAGACAAATTCCTCTAGTCCAGTTTCCAAAAGAATGCTCACGACCATCTAAAACCTCTTGAGCCTAATCTTTACTGTCCATATTCATGTCAGCATTCTGGTCTCCTAATCTCTGACAAGAATCATTTACCAAGCTCTGCTCAAAGCATTCTAGGGCCTCTCTACTTTGCATCTCCAAAGCTTTCCAAACTCCTCTTGAAAACTATTTCCAAAGGCTTCTGAACTTATATGGTCAGGTATAGTAATAGCAATGACCCCCACTGTAGGTACCAATTTTCTGTATTAGTCACTTTTTCATTACTGGGACAAAATACCTGACACTTCTAACTTAAAGGAGGAGAAGCTTATTTTGGCTTATGGTTTTCAGGGGATTCAGTCCATGGCTGACTGGCTCCAAGGTAGAAATGACATTGCAGAAGGGCCTAGATGAGGCTAGTTCCTCACTTCATGGCAACCAGGAGACAGAGCAAGAAGGGAGAAGCCAGTGACAAAACTATGTCCTTTTGGGTCCCCAGTGACTTATCTCCTCTGAGCAGGGCCCTTTGCCTAACAGCAGATTCAGCAATGAACTCATCAGTAGATTCATCCACTGATAAGTATGGTGCCTCATGATTGAATCATCTTGCAAAAGCCTCTTCCCACTCTGAAGATAGGGGATTTCTGGAAGACAGTTTAGATTTAAACATAAGAGCACCCTTGTCAAAAATCATGTTGACCATAAATGTATGGGTTTGCTTTTGGACATGCAATCTTATTCCACTGATATCTATATGTTTATATCTATCCATCTCAGGAAAATATCCTTTCTCTATAGAAATATAATATATATGTGTATTTCTCAATGGAAATATAATTAATATGTGTATATTGTTCCTGGGGAAATTTATTTCTTAAGCAGAAATACATATTTTAAAATTTTGTTTATGTCAGTACCATACCGTTGATTCTGCAGCTTTGAAGCAAATTTTGAAATTGGCAAGTATGAGTCCTTCAGCTTTGTTCTTTTGCAACATTGCTTTGGTTAACCCAATTTGACCATTTCTCTTTTCAATTGTCTATTAATGCCAGCAGTTAATTATATATTCATTTGATTTGTGAAAGAAGGAAGAGATTTCTTAATCTCTCTTGGCTTTGGGGAATGACACAAAATGAACTTATGATGCAGGACTGAGCTCAGTATTTGGGGGCATTATTTGTCTTTTATTGACTTTTCTGTGAAAAAAAAGACTAGACAACATTATGAACAAAAAAAAATTAAGTATTAGTTACTACCATGAGCAAAGTAGTTTGAGAAAGAGAGGGCACGAATTAAAAAGAAGCAGGCACAATAATTAAAAACACAGACTGCCTCAACAGTCAACTTATCAGTGATTTCCAATAGAAGCGTGAATGTTTTCTAGGAGTGCAATGATCCATTGGTGTGTGGGAAAGAATATTAACACTTATTTTAATTAAAGGCAAATTCATTAAACATTATAAGTAAAATACAGCTGGTTATAGTAGGAAAACTAATGAATTCATAATGAATAGTTCAGCATTTGAATCTTCAAGTCATAATGTACTAGTTGTCTAACTGTCAATTTCTTCTTCTGTGAAATGATTTTGATCACAGGACTTTAAAGTACTATACAGGAAACATACAAAAATTTTCACGAGCAAAATGAATGTGATGCTTTTATGTCAAGTACAGATCTTTGAAGGAGCAGATAAGGTAGTGCCAAGTTGCAAGATAGATCACTTTGGAGAATTTGATAATTTTGAAATTTTCATCTCTTAAATATGTTACCTTGGATGACAGGACATCATTCTCATTATTTACTTTCTTTCTCCCTTGAGGAGTCAATGTAGAGAGTTACAGCATTCTCAATTTGTATATTATAGGCTCATCCCTCATTTTCCTTCCACATTAAAATCTAATTCTGGGGGGAAATAATCTTTTATAGGCAAACACTTTTAAACTGATTTCATCCATTAAAAACCAACCATTTTGTACACATGGCCTTAAAATGTTTACAATATAGTAATGCAGCAATACATACGTGTATGATAAAAATACTTACACTGGAAATGTATACTTAAAAATACTTTCCAGAAAGTATTGAATAACAAAACTATTATTGGAGATCGCAGGTATAATTCTGTCTCAGGTCATCTGTCTTTGGGCATCCTTATGCATTTAATTAATTAATTTCTTTTTGCACATCTTGATAATGACTTAGTTTCCTGGTAGTTTGAATCTAGTCACTTGGCCGTCCAGTCTCAGTTCCTTTGGTTAGGTAGATCAGTGACTGCTGAACTTTCTGGCTTGTTGCCAGTGTGCGGATTCAGAAGTTGACCTTGGTATCTTGATCATTGGCTGGGCACCGTCATGTCCCCGCTTAGGGTAACAAACACTTAGAAATACAGCAACATTTTTTTTTTTTATTTTATTTTTTAACCAAGAACATGTATTGGTACATTGTCCATATATTGATCACATTTAACATGTTTGTTTTGTACCTGTACATGGTGTCTCTTGGTTCTCCTCCCTGTACCCTCCCCTCCCTTCTGTTCCCTCCATCCCTATTTATAGCAGGTTTATTTACAATTCTCCATGATTTCCCTTTCCCCTTTCTTTCCATTTTTTCCCTTCCTGCTTTCCCCCTTCCCTCTTTCTGGTACTCCTCTGCTTTGTATATTATCTTCCTTTTATATAATATCCGTTATACTACTTTGTCCTTATTTACAGTTATGGTTTCTCATTTCAGAGAAACAATTCGATGTGTGCTCATGAGTGTCTGATTTATTTCGCTTAGTAGTATATTCTCAAGGAACATCCATTTACATACAAATGACTCTAGTTTATCCTTCTTTATGGCAGTATATATTTCTCCTACTTCTTTCTGCTCTCCTCTTTACCTCAGTCTTTCCCATGCCTCCATCTTGTTTTTGACCACTTGGTAGTAACCTCATACCTCTGCAACTTACTTTTGACTCCTTAGACACCCACCAAAGCGCACCTGACCCCTTACCCTCAGTGCTATAACCTGTGCACTAAAGATTCTACACTGACATGAGGCAACACCTTGGGTAGGTTAGTGGGCATGGTGTCAGGTGTTCTGGTGTGCAGTAATCTATTAGGGCATCTCTCTATTATATCTGGTCTTTGCAACCCTTCTGTTAGGCTTTAAAAATATTTGCATATTACTTAAATTTGTTAATAAAGGTATTCTCATATTCTAAATAATCTTAAAAATTGGATCCTAGGGCTGGGGATTTAGCTCAGTGGTTAGAGTGTTTGTGTTGCAAGCACAAGGCCCTGAGTTTAATCCCCAGCACCAAAACAAAACAAAACAAAAATAAAAAAAATTTAAAAAAGATGGCTCCTACAGGGAAACTTAGGCAGGAGGATCATAAGTTTGTGTCCAGCTTGGACAACTTAGTGATTTAGCAAGAACTTATAAAAAAAAAAAAAAAAAGACCCATCCCACAAAAAAAAGAACTTCGTGTAGCTTAGTGTGAAGGTTCTGAGGCCAGTAGACAGTACTGCAAATAATTGAAAATGGTTGTTTGGAGATTACATGTTGATATCAGGATTTGTGTTATTACAAATGCCCAATTAGCAAAGCATTGGCAACACTTGCTTCATCAGCACTTGTCAAGCCTACCCCTGCTTTTCAAAATGAATTATTATTTTAATTGTATACATTTATGGAGTACAGTGCGTTAGCTTGATACATGTATATAGTATTTAATAATCAAAGCAGGGTAGTTAACATTTCCATATCCTTACACATTCTTTAATTTTCTTGATTAGCACATAATAATTGGACATTTTTACAGGGTACAATGTGCTATTTCAGTACATGTATGCAATATGTACTGATTAAATCAGAATAATTAACATTTTCATTATTGTTAACTTTGTGTTTGGCGCCTTCAAGCTCCTCTCATTTACTTACACTGACAGTATACCATAGATTGCTGTATATCATGTAGTCACTCCACTGTTCTGTACCATATTTCTAACTAACTGTGTTTGACTATCTGCTATCTAAACTCCCACTATTCCCCCTCCCAGAGTGTAAGACTTGAAACTGTGAAATTATGATATAGTAGAAAAAAAACACAGGGGAAACAATTCACGACACCGATACAGCCACAATGATTTTTTGGCTAGGACCTAAAAAACAAAGGTAACAAAAGCAACAATAGACAAATGGGCTTATATCAAACTAAGATGTTTTGCACAGCAAAGGAAACAATCAACAGAGTGAAGTGACAACCTAGAGAATGTGGAAGAATGCTGCAAATTATGCATCTGACAAAACATGTAAACCTAGAATATCACAGAAACTCAGAAAAGCAATAACAAAACCCCCAGATAACCCAAGTAAAATAATGGGCAAAATATATAAATAGACACTTCTTGAAAGAAGAAATTCAAAAGGCAACTAACCTTCATTAACCAACAAAGAAATGCAAGTAACTAACCATGATGCGGTATTCTTGGCTTTTAATGGGGACAGAACTCTGTCATGTTAATTACAGTTCAGAGTGTATAATTTTGAGACCATATCCTTTAGTCAAGTAATTAAACTCTAAAATGCTATAAAAGGTTACTATTTAATAGTGGAATGAAGACCAGTTTCTTTTTTTAAAATTTTTTTATTTTTTAATTTTTACCAAGAATATGTATTGGTACATTGTACACATAATGATTATAATCAGCATGGTTATTTTGTACCTGTACATGATGAATCTTGGTTTCCCCCCCTTCCCCGCCCCACCCTTTCATTTACCCACCCCTCCCTATTTGCAACAAATTTATTTCCATTTTTGCATTTTTTTCCCTTTCATCTTATTTTTCTTTTAACCTTCCTTCTTTATCTTCCTTTACCCTATCTACTTCTCCTCTCTTTTGAATACTATCTTTTTTTTTTTTTACATAATATCATACCCCTTTGTCCTTATTTACACTTATGGTTTCTCATATCAGAGAAACAGTTCGATGTGTACTGATATGTGTCTGATTTATTTCACTTAAGAATATGTTCTCAAGGAACATCCATTTACCTACTAATGTCTCTAGTCTGTCGTTTTTTATGGCAGAGTAGTACTCCATTGTGTAGAAAACCATATCTTCTTTAGCCCCAAATTTAAAGACCCAATCCAAAAATGGCCATCCAAAATGAATAAACATTTCTCAGATGAAGAAATGAAAATGGCAAATAAACATGTTAAGAAGTATTCAGTGGCACCGGTCATTTGAGAGATGCAAATCAAAACAATGCTAAGATTCCATCTCACTCCAGAAAGAACAGCTATTTCAAGAAATCAACCAACGAGTGCTGGTGGGGCTGTGGGGAAAAAGGAGCCCTCATCCACTGCTGGTGGGAATGTAGACTAGTCCAACCACTGTGGAAATCAGTATGAAGACTCCTCGAAAAACTAAAACTAGAAATTTCATTTGACCCAGCTATTCCTCTGCTTGCTGTCTTCCCAGAAGAAATGAAATAGAGAGATAGATGAATGACCATGTACATAGCAACACAATTCGTAGTAGCTAAATTTGGGAAACAACCCAAATGCCCAACAACTAAGGAAGACCTGCTTTTATTAGAGTTGTGTCAGGGCTTAATAAGTGATTTATGCAAAATCATTCTGACATGTTAATTAAGTCAGTTGCTCTGTGGACCTACAAACCAGGGACAGG
Organism: Hystrix cristata; assembly: GCA_004026905.1. Classification (NCBI taxonomy): domain Eukaryota; kingdom Metazoa; phylum Chordata; class Mammalia; order Rodentia; family Hystricidae; genus Hystrix; species Hystrix cristata. The sequence goes on from PVJO010026244.1 coordinate 6,652, forward strand.
ATAGACATTGATAAGGAAAGTTCTTCTCCTTCTAGTCATAACATAAACCCAGGGAACTGGGGCCATTCTGTGGAAAGTTTCCCGTCACTCAGCCAGGACTCTGTCAGAGTGGTGGGATCTTAATCAGATCCACTCTGGCCATACCCTCCCTTACAAACATTTGGAATTGTATCTGTTCCCTTTGATTACAGAGAATATGTGGAATACCTCAGGGAGAGAAATCTTTCAAGAAACATGATGGCTACAAACTTGCCCTGGAGGAAAAAACAAACCAAAAATAAAATTTCTTGTCTTTGAAACACCTGTCAGCACGTATTTTCCTACGAGCCAGTTATTGTTTTGGAGAATTTATCTTTAGAAACATAAGCACAAATATTTTTTCTGAGCTCAGAGTTCAATTTAAGTAGTTGAATTTCCTTGCACAATTATGTGTAAAAGATTTAAAGAAGAAGAAACAAGAAGAAACCCTTACCCATTTTTCTCCTTTTCGCTGACAACTTTTGCCAATATGCAGCCTAACTGAAAATGCTACATTTTTTCCCCCTGACTCAAATCTCTTGAGAAAATTCTGTACAATTTAAAGGCTTTTAGATATCTTTAGGATCATGTTATTATTATTTATAGCATTTCCCATTGGTTGGGGGTGAGACCACTGATGCAGCTGAAGTATTTTTTTTTTCTTTTTAAGAAAAAAATATATAAGCTCTGCCAAGAGGAAAATTAAACCATAAAGGAGAAAATGGGACTGTATTTTGTAAGCATTACCTATTTAACAGATAATTTTTTAATAAGATTTTTACAGTGTTTCCAGGTATATTCCACCTGTCATATTTAGTGAGCAAATTTACAAGGCAAAAGATTAAACATTGTCAGTTTTTACCTCAGGCTCTGTGCCTCGTCGGCACAGATCTCAGCAAAGGCCCATATCCCTGTTGTGTTTAGAGTTTTAATAATGAATGGAGAGTTATTGAAAATATATCTTTAAAAAAGACTTATAGGCAGGAATATGCTATTTTAAAAAGTGGAAATGAGCCATAAATATTTTTGATTAGCTGTATAAAGATGTCTTAGTTAACTTCCTTGTCACCGAGCCACAATATCGGACACCCCCAGGTTAAAGGAGGAAGGTTTATTTGGCTCATGGTTTGTAGAGTCTTCAGTCCTTAGTGGGCCAGCTCACTTGTGCAAGCAGAAGGCTTGCCCTGCCTGGGAATTCAGGACTCACAGTGACTGGCGAAATCATGCTACCCATCTATCATTACATGGACTGACCAGAATAGGAGTTTTAAAACATCATCATTTTAACTTCTGCGCTGTCTCTTTCAGGAAGGATGGTACTCACCGTTGACGAAAGTAAGGATTATATCTTGATAACAACAACAACAACAACAACAACAACAATACAAATCTTAAATTGCACACCAAGTTTCAAGCTGATGGAAAACCTATATATCTCACCTAATATAGTTTTGATCAATAATGGAGCACACACATAAGGCTGGTCCCTCAAAATATTACACAGAGCTGTCACTGCCATCTTAGTTTGTGGAAGTACACTCCACGATGTTTGCACTATTATGAAATTGCCTAACTTTGCATTTCTCAGGATGTATCCTTGTTGTTAAGTGATGCATGCTTTATATGTGAGTATATATTTATGTATGTGTATATGTTTATAAATATAGATATATGTATGTATTTATATGTAAACTCATGGCAAACGTATACATATATTTATATATAGTCATTTAATTCACCTTTGAAATAGGTATTATTTTACAAAGGAACAAATCGAGACTCATTTATCATCTGGCCCATCCAAATGAACCCAGGAGTGAAAGAGTCGGGTAGAGCACCTTCAGTTAAATCTCTGGCTGACGTTGTTGCCCAAACAGGAATTACTCCTTCCCAGAGCTCGGGTCTGCCAGGCTTTGCCACTGAGGAAAGGTCTTGTCCTGACTTCTGATGCCACGAACTGCATTCGTGTGTTTTTGAACCTATATGACTAAAGTCCCACAGTGTGTGACACTTCGTGTAGGTTTTTTAAGACAGGAAATATTAAGAGCTTATCAGTATTTCTGCAGTGGGACGTCCACTTTACTTTGGTTTTAATCGACTCCTTCAGATGAACTGTTTTTGTTCTCCCTTGATGAGTCAAGAAGGCCGCTTTGAGATGGAGATGAATACACTTCTGTCAAAGGGAAGTTATGCTTGATTTGGAGCTCTGTTCGAACAGGTCAATTAATCAGATCGGGGTGGTAAAATATTGCCACTTTCAGGAATCACTGCAGGTGGTATTAAATTATAGAGTCTAATCCTGATGTTTATGAATAACTCATAATAAATAAATAGACTTAGCATTTTTACAGAGTGACTAATAGAGTTTGACTTATTCCTGTGGGCTGATTTAGTGTGTTCAATCAGCTGCCAGGAAGAGGTGCCAGGGAGGTCTTGCCAGCTAAGTCGAGAAGAGGCGTTTCTATTGGGAGGAAATGGGACTTTGCTTTTAATGGATGAAACCCTCAGATCATGTAGACAAACTTCACAGAACACACTGACTTGGATGAGTTGTGCTCATCCTCTGGCCAGTTGGTGTTAACAACTAGATAATTTGTTTTCTAATGTATCTAGAAAACTACCATTATGGTGTAAGTGGAGGTCAGTTTCAAGGCCTCAGTTTCTGTGTCTGTGAAATAGGGAAAATGATAAGACCTGCCTCACAGTACTGTTGTATGGCTGTATATAGACTTTGGAACAGAACCTGGTGCTGGGGATCGAACTGAGGGCCTTGTGCTTGCTAGGCAAGCACTCTACCACTGAGCTAAATCCCCAGCCCCTGGTGACTTGTTAAACGGCAGGACCACAACTCAGAAGGCCTTAGACCTCAGACCTCACTGTCCCTCATCACTCCAGCTCTACTAGTAGCTCTACTTCTTTCCAGGTCTTCTCACTGTTCTGTTTCCTTATAAAAACTGCTAATTTTGACTATTTTCAGTCCAAACATATTCCCTTGAGTGCCATAATTCTGTTTTTTAGCATCTATGAGGTAATTCAGGTATATATTCTACAGACACCTCAATATGGACATATTCGAACCTGATCTCATCATCTTTTCTCCTACATCTAAATTAATTGATTAAATCATTTACTCGCTCATGAAATCATCATAAACATACTAAATACCAGAACCACACCAGGCACTGGCAATACAATAATGAGCACTGTGACTTGGTCCTGACCTCGTGTATCTTGCAGTCCCAGGGGAGGGGTGGTTTGCACAGGGAAATCACCATTGTGGGGTCACAAAGTCAGTACCATTGTGCAGCAGTGCATAGTGCTTGTGGGGCTCAAGTGATGGGGGGAGACTCCTACAAGAAGTCATGTAAAGAAGAGATGGAAAGACATTAGCCAGGAATAAGGAAGTAGAGTAGGTAGACACCAGTGCCCAGGTTAAAAATCAGAATTGCATAAGAAATTTTCTCATTCCATTTCTCTCAAAGTCTGCTGATATATATATGTACACACACACACACACACACACACACACACAAACACACACACACACACACGTCCATTGCCATTGTTGTTGTACAGCCTGCCTCAGTCTTGCCTGGCCTCCCAGTAATACCATCTGGCTCCATTCTTGGAACTTCTAAAGTGTCTCCTACATTGCTCCCATCATAATCTGTTTTACAATACGACTCTGATCATACAACACCGTCTTGGTTAACATTTGCCACCATTTCCTGCTCCCCGGGCAGTTAAGTTCAGATCTTTTATCTTGCCATTTCTGACCCATCTTCTTGCTTCATGGCTGGGGGTCCCTGGCTGCCATTCCAGAGGCATCTCAAGGTTCCTCCAGACTTACTGTGGGTCTCTTGCATTTCTGCATTTTAACAGTGTTGCTTCCTCCTTTACTTGAAAATTCCTTTCCTTCTTTCTGTTGGACTGGCACTTACATATGCTTCAAAATCTGGCTCCTTCCCTTGGTCCTAGCCCTTCCAAGTCTGGATTAGGAGGCTCAGCTCTGTGCTGTCCAGACCCCCCCAAGATGGTTCATATCAAGCCATTCCCTATACTCTGATGAACTAGCTGTTTCTTGTTTTTCTGCTCCACTAGACTGTGAACTCTCTGTGGGCAGGGACTGTTCTTATTTATTTTATCTCCAGCTCATTGCTTAGCCCAGACTATTGCTCAGTAAATGATTGATGAAGGAATAAATGAAAGGATGTCACCCAGAGAGAGGGCCTTGGGGCCACCGGACTGAGGGCGGGTGAGGCTTGACTGACAGTCGGGGAGGGCGTGGGAGCAGCAGAGCAGAAGGCTCTTGCTAGTGTTGGAGGAAATTAACAGAGGGTAAGACACAGTTGTGTGTCAGCAAGTGGAGTGACCAAAGGCGATAGGGAGACCCCTGTGAGTTGTGTTGTTGGCATCTCAGCTGTGATTTTTGTTATTCTTTTATTAAATATCCTCTGTGGTCTCATCCGAGGTAGTTAACAAGAATAAAAATCAGTCTCACCAACTTTTCTTCCTTCTTTTCTTTTTTTAATAAAATGAAATTTTCAAAATCAAAAAATTATTATATATGTTTGATGAAAGCAAAAATGTAACAAACGGAAGTTTGAAAAGCGTTACTGTATTCATTTCCTAGGGCTGTGATGACAAAGAATCACAGCTGGGTGGTTTAATCTGCCCCATCTTTGTTTTCTCACAGTCCCGGCAACCAGAAGTCCAGGTCAAGGTGTCAGTCAGCAGGAAATCTATCTGGACCTGCAGGGGAAATTCCCTCTTTGCTGTGCCTCCTCCCTCTCTTCTCACGGGACCACCATGACTCCTTAGTTTTCCTTGGCTGGCGGCTGTTTTATTCCAGTGTCTGCCTCTGTTATCACAGGGACTCGTCACCAGTGTCCGTGTCTTCTCATGGCCATCTACCCTCCATGTCCTTCTCTTGTAAGGGTGACAGTCATATCAGATTGGGGCCCCTCCACTCTAGTAAGAATTCATCTTAACTAGTCATGCCTGAAGCAACCATATTTCCAGGAGGGTCACATTCTGAGGTACTAGGCATTAGGATTTTAACATATTTTTGGGGGATTATGACTAAAGTAAAAAATAGGTTCCTACCACTCATAAAGAGTCACTGAGTTACAATAAAGGGGCTATTTCATTGTCTCTTTTTTCAGATTTTTTAGAGCATATGTACATACTTATGTATGTTTTAACCAAAGTAAGAAGGCATTGTATACTGTTTTGTACAGCTACTTTTTAAAGAGTTAATACCTGAAGGTGATTAACTTTTGATTTCTTTCATTTCATTTTGTAATTCTTGTTTTCTGGCTTATTTCCTGTGACTTTTTAACTGTTATATCTGAAATGTGATCCTGTAATGCTTTTTTGAACTGCTAAGCATTTCTTTTTGATAGTTAAGGAAACTTGATGGGTTCCCTGTGGAAATAGAAAGGGGAAAAGTAGATTTAAAGGCCCCATTTCATGATGCATGATCCATGTAAGTATGTCTTATGGACATTTCTGCTCTAATTGATGTTCAGAAATTGAGGGCTAAGCTGAGCTCCCACTATGTACCCCAGTGGAAGAGGGCTGAGGTCAAGTGTGACCCTCATTTGAATCTCTCTGATTAGGATCAGCGAGCTGTGTGCCTAATGAAAGGTTTCATCTAAAGCCTCATTTGTTCAGAGGAACTTTTTCTTAACCTTTCTTCCACCTAATGCAAAAATCTGCAAGGGGCTGCAAAGAGAAAGCTCTGCTGCTTAAACATAATCTAGGTAATCATGCAACTGAACTAAGATAAAATGAGACATAATAGAAAAGAGAGGATCTTACCTAATTTTTGTTTTCTATCTCTTTCTTTTTTCTCTCCTATTTGTAAGGAGGGAGCTGAAACTGACCCGGATGATTTTCAGAAATAGGAGCCTGTTTTCTGCCTTAAAAAATGGAATACATAATATTTATGATGGCAGAGATGACTGAATGGTACCTGTCCCTCTGAGCTAATGGGAAATTGATCCCTCAATGATCAGGTACATAATCCCTCTGAGACAGGGGTTCAGCTGAGAATGTTTTACAGAGAAAAAGTGGCAATAGCCAATGTGGGAGGATTTGTGAAATACTGGGAATAAATATTCTGCCCACAAATATCTATTTTCTTACTGACCACCAAGATGTTTGAAATTATGATATACAATTCTTAGAGAGATGTCATTGAAGAACAAGTTTAAAGCACAGAGGTTATCTGTGCTTGATAGACAAAACTGCCGTCTCCTGTCACATAAAACCTTACAAGCTTGGGCTCACCAGTGTGCTCATGTAGAACGGGACATAGGGCCGTGAAGTTTTGCTGGGAGATGAAGGCCAGGAGAGTGTGCGTATTTAATTGCAAAGTGCTACTGATGAGTGAGTTTCCTAAGGGAAGCAGGAATTGAGGGTTTAGAATGGAGGTGAAAAGAGATGTGACTACAAGAAAGCAGATATACAGCTCCTGGAGAGAACAATTCAGTGCTACCTTTTGTAGCCAGAATATCTGAGTTCAATTTGAGGTCTACCACTCACAAAGTAGGAGACTTTGGTCAATTTATAGTATCAGTTTCTTCATATGTAAAGTGAGAGTAATATAGAACCTATCTCAAAGGGCTGATGAAGTGACTAAATAAAATAATGAATATAACATGCTTAATACAGAGTTTAAGGCATAGTAAATGACCAAGAAATACTGTATTACCTATTAATAACATTAAAATATCAGAGGAAATGCATTTAACACCAGTCTAGAAGTTTTTTTAGCAGCATTATAGTTTATTTTATAAAAAGTAAAACAAAATTTCATAATCAAATAATAAGAGAAGAACAATAGTTATTAAACTGCATATTGTTATCTTCAAAGTAGTTACTTAGGATACAAGACATAAACCAAAAAAAATTCTTACAAAAACAATAAACACATAACAACACAAATCTTTCCTGCCAAAGAACTAGGATAAACAAATTTATCTTAATAAAACCAATTAATAAAACCAATTTGCATATATATGAAATCTTTTTAAAACAATGGAATTTGTAATTTGGGGAGGTATTTGAACTCCCGATTTCTTTATTTATCTCTCTTCTATTTTGCTGTCTCTCTATATATATCTACATATCTACATATCTGTATCTATCTATAGATGTAGATTCTCATGGAAGAGAAACCATGCGATATTTGAGCTTGTTAATTCTCACAACAATTTTCTACTAGCATATCTCTTTAGAGACGAGGAAACAAACTCACAAAGTTTGCCAGTTTTACGGATCTAGTAAATCTCAGAATTTGAATTTGAATCTGAATGAAAGTGCCCCCATGACTCAGGGCCCAAGGAGATGACTGACTGGGAGCCCTGAGTGCTTTCAGTGGGTGGCTGGCACCGAACTGCAAGGCTGCCTGTCCGAGGCTGAATTTCCAACATGCAGAGTTTGAGATTTGAATGCAGGCAGCATTGTGATTTAATGAGGAAGAACCTTCAGGAGAAATCTATGAGACACGAGAGCAGGAAAGGAGTAGAAGGGACTGAGCCAAGTTGTGGTTTTAGGGAAACAGCATGGTCCATGCAGGGCAAAAGTGTCAAGAAGATAAACCGAATCACACACCGCCACTGGCCCTCACTGAGGGAAGTAGGCTGGCCTAATGCACTTCATGGGTCAGCCCCTGGCTTCGAACTGTCTTCCTCGGTGTCCTCCTGGGTGAGGTGGCTCTTGTTTATGATAATTATCCATAGAAAGGGGCTACATTCAAGACCCCCAGAAGCTGGGGCGGCTATATCTGGCTGGTAATCTGGGTAGGGTACTGTCTCAGGCTCTTCGGGCTGCTGCATCAAAATACTACGGGCTGGGTGGCCTATAAGCAACAGGTATTTATTTCTCAGATTTAAACTTGTGAACAGTGGGAGGACACAAATAGCCACAAATGTTACATCAGCAAAATTAGGTAGATAAGCCCCATACAAGGTCAGCTGTGTTGCTTTAGGCAACCTGTGGAAGGAAGTATTGTCATTAGAAAGTCAAAGTCCAAATTAGAAAAATACTCATATGCATTGAATCCAAGTAGTCAAGACAATGTATAGTATAAAAATAATATATGAGGCTATTGCTAAAAAATGTGAAAAGAATCTGCTGAGGCTAGATGCGAAGGCTGAGATAAAGAATGACCTTTCTTTGAATCTCAACTCATTGGTACCAATCCATAGTCTTAAAGAAACACGACTATATGAAATGGAGAGGGAGAGTGACCCTATTATGTGGTTTTCAGCATATACTTCGGGGGAGGGTGAAGTTGCTTAAGGGGTTGAGCAGGCGGTAGATATAACCTGGGTGCAGGTGGACCCGGTTTGAAATGGCGGCAGGGACTTGGAGTGGCGAGTGGTGCACAAACCAAAGTTCCATTTCTAGTTCTGTGATACACTCATTGCCTGAACTTCTTCACCTCCCACCACCCTCGGAGAAAAACAGCATCCTCAGCGTGAATGACAATGCTGTGGCCAGCTCTAAAACTCGATTCTGTTTTGTTGGCACTCATACCTGATAGCACTAAAGTGTCGCTTTCACACAAATTACATGTGACATTCCCTGTATGCTTCGCCAGTGATAAATGATGAGTCTACTGCTTATTCTTTGTGTTTCACTTTGAAAAATAAATGAAAAGTTTTGAAAAATTGGTTTTAAATAACATGTTTTGTTAGAGATGGATAATCACGGCGTGGAAGCATTCTGAGTCCGGAAGTGAGAGCCTCATGAAGCTGACTGGTCCCTTGTCCTTGGGGCAGGTCCGGCCATCCTCACCCTGGACAGACAAGAATCCCCTGCCCAACAGTGTACACAGTGGGCCACTTGGTAGGGCTGTTGCTGCATTCAGAACAAAAATGTGACCTAAATTGGGACCACTGCCCCAGTGGTCCAGCAGAACAGCCCCAGAAGCAACTATTCAGCAGGCTAAGGGACATTTAGGAGCTGCACTCATTTTTAGGACCTGTGGTGTTGCCTTGCTCATTCGAAAGCTTACTTTTAAGAGATGAATATTCTCTTGGTTCTCTCTGTGGTTAGGGTATCATTTCTTTTTCCTTGTCAACCTGACTCCCATCTGCTTAGCCTCACCTGTGGGAATTGGAAAGTAGCACCTGGATACTGTGGCTAAGCGATGTGCTAATACTCTGTAGGTGTCTCTTGAATCTGACCCAGGGAGACTCAGAGGACGACTTGAGCTGCCACCCACATATCCTTAGAACGTATTGTAGTAAACAGCAACTCGTATACAGGTAAAAGTGCTTTTTATAAACCCCTAGTCTACCTGAACACGCCTTCAACACTTAACACATTACTAAGTTATGGTTTTTTTGTATTTCTTGTATCATAACTATATGTTTGGAATATGTTTGCAACTTAATGAGCCATATGGATTTCTTTGGTACTCTGACCTTTGATGGTTAAGAGAATTCTTCCGTGGAGATTCTGGGTTTGAGACCTTATAAGCCTAACTCTCAGCAGCTGCAGTCTGTGGGAAGCAGATCTTTTCATTTCTAATTACAACTGTAAACAGTTTTGGGGCACAGGGCTCAGGGCTGGGTGAGCTACTCATCCAATAAAAATATACTGAAGGTCTACCTATTATCACTTGTTTGAATGGTAGAAATTAAACTAATGTTCACTTAAACAACGAGTATAATTTAGGTTGGGATTTTGGAGAAGAAAAAGTTATCCTACAAACTGGGTTGTTTTATACTGTCCGATATATAGCCACCATTCAGTTGAATAAAGACAATGATCCATTTATCCCCCTGTTCTGTGTATTCCTCCATGACGTGATCCCTATAATCCTTTGATATCTACCTTAGATGAGAGGTGGGTCTATTAGGTCACTCACTTCTATCTCATTAAAGCCTCCCTGCTTCAATTATTTTTTGCTCACAGGTGACCTGCTTTAAAAAATACACTTGTCCTTCAGACTACTATATACCCCTTATCCGTTCTTAGTACAGTCCTGGCCCATCCTCCAGCATGTTCTTTTATGTACTCCCAGAGCCTGTGGGATGGCAGACGTCCACTTCTAGAACATACTGTTCTGCGGCTGGGGCGTTGGCATTTCTTAGCTCGACCAAAAACAAAGCCCTCAAAAATGAGCTGAGCTTAATTGTCTGCCAGCTGAATTGGGAGCAGAATTTACAGAAAGAAAACAAACTAGGGATGGTTTACTTTATAAAGTAATTTCATATGGGATTCCTTTTAATCACACATGTGAATATATGTACTTAATTCATTAGTAAATTTTCTAGACACTAATACAAAAGCTGTATCCTCTTCCCAGTAAAAGGGTCCCGTTAGAACCCAGAACAGTTTCTGCTGGCCCTGTTTAATAAAGGCAGATAGTCATATGGGAAATGATCAAGTAATTTGTTAATTATTAGTGGGAAACTGGAGGCTCATTATTTCATTCCACGAAAAACTGAACACCCCCAAAGAAAAATTCAGCACAAGAAGCATTATTAGTGGCTTAAAAAGAACATTGTAAAATTTTACTCTGTCTGTTAAATAACTGTCAGAAACCTGACTGCATATATTGGTTTGAAGAGATAGACAAACTAAGAAACTTAATTTTATTCTGAAGCAGAACCGAAAGCTAATCGTGTTTTGACACCTGGACTAGTGCCGCACGTTCTGAGGGGCTGAGGTCCAGGATGATTATGTCAGTGCTGCTGAAAGTTCATTCCTCATTTCTGATGGTTTTGAATTAATTTTGTTGTTTTTGTTTGCTGTAGAACCTGAAACTGAAGATGGAACGTGGCTGCTTTACACACCGTGCACAGCATTAAAATATTCAGTTGTCACATGAGAAACCCAGCCACGTAGGATTAAAAGCCTAGTTCTCAGAGAATGTCAGACCTGGAAGGGCTCCAATTTTCAAAGGGGGAAAACTGAGACTCAGGTTGGAGTAATGGGTTTATTGGAGAGTCCAATTTAGGAATTCACAGAGATGAAATCCTATTATTTTTCTCCAATCATCACTTCAGCCATGCTCAACTGAATCTCCCTTTTCTATTCCTCCATGACATTTCAGGTTTATGCCACAGCTTTCTAGTCACTTCAAGTTATTAACAATTCTGATCTTGTCCAGGCCAGTTTAAAACTTCAGTCTTCATACAACCTCACTGCTTACGATCTCCCTGCCTACCAGCCTGGGCCAGGCCTGGTTCCAGAGGGCTTGGCGCGGGAGCTGAGTTCAGTCTGCTGTGGCTCCCACTCTTTCCTTCCCACTGTGTCTCTAGCTTTTCGGAGCTGGAGATGGCAGGAAAAATATGCAGGTATTGCCAGTCAGTCCTTTCCCTATAGCAAGTGTCCAAATGCTGGCTCCTCTGAGGCAAGCATGTGAGTCCTTTGGAAGACTTGGCGAAATTTTGGAAATCCAGCTGTGGATTGCCCCTTATCGCACAGTCAACACCTTTAGTTCTCAAGGCTAGCGGTCTGCCCAAAAGACTTTTTTCAGCTCTGTCTCTGCCTGATCACCAGTCCTCTTAGCTGGGGTCCTGAAAAGATTGCTCAAGCTAATTACCACTTGAGTGTCCACTTCGCCCATGTAATACTCGCTGTTTGTTTTTTGGGTGCTGGGGATCGAAATCAGGGCCTTGTGCTTGTTAGGTAAGCGCTCTACCACTGAGCTAAATCCTCAACCCCACGATACTCATGGTTGTGGTTGGTTAAACCTTGGGAGTGCTGGGAGCTCTTCAAGGAGGGCAGATCTGTCTCTATCCTGCTGTCTACACAGCAGGGCGTGTCAACCAATCTGCTGCTAAGCAGATGTTCAACCAGGAAAGCAACGCCAGAATCATTCTCCTGAAAGTCCTTCTATGAGCTTTCTGACTTCATCACTCCCCACAAGGCTGGTAATTTATGGTTCTTAGGACTTTCCTCTCTTCCACTTCCCTAGCCTGTCGCTAGCTAGACTGGAGGAATGTAACACACACGAAGTGATACAATCACAGGTAGGAGCTTGAAGCAACAAAATGATGGAAAGGAAATCAAAATGTATCAGTGTCAAAAATGAGTTATAATCTTAGTTGTGTGAGGATTTTATTGATCAAATCTGGTGCTGCTGAATCTTGCCACTTTATCTGTTTCAGAGGCCAGAATCTCCTGTACCTCTCTGTGATTTATTACTTTTGGTAATAGATGCATTGCAGTAATGAACAAAATGTAATAGACTGTGTTTGCAAATGGCATGGCATGTAACATTCCTACCTTCAGTTTTCTACATTTAGTGCAGTGGTGATCTGACTACGTGAAAATCTTTAATTTTGCTTTATAGGATGCATTGAATACCTTCATGAATTTGTATATGTAAAACCATAACAAGTATCACATCTTCTCAAGTACCATTTAAAAAAAATCATTTGCTAACCATATAAAACTCAAAGTATTTGCCAGCTTCTAGGTCAAAAGAAAATTGGTATTTATGTTAGGTTCCCCATTGTTTTCATGAATTCTTATAAAGAATTCGGCAAACAAGGTGCATCTGCACACATCAAAATGTTCAATGGTTTGATTTATTTATCAAATATAATTGATGAATAGATGTGAAACTGTTTTTTAAACAATATAGAGCTTATGATTAGAATTTGTACAAAATTTCATTGTTTTTCCAGTTGGTTGTTTTAATTTTAAATTGACCTTTTAACTTTATCTTAATTTACTCTGAAGTTTCAGTTGAAACAAAAAGGCATTAAGTCAGATATACCAAGTTAGATATACCAGTGCTCTGCCATGTATTGACAGAGGCTACATAATTAACTCTTTCAGCCTCAGTTTTCTCATCTATGAAAATGCTCGTCGTTCTTGTTCCCTCACAGAATAGCTTTAAACATTTGACTAGAAGGGTGTGCATTTGCCTCAAGCCCACAGATGCTCAGACTTCCAATCACAGCCATCGCTAGTTCTGTGGCAGAACAATTGTATGATTGGCCCAAATCTTCGCCTATCTTGTGCTTTTGGGCAGGAGTCCATCTCCCCCACCTTCCGTCCTAGTTCAGTTGGGTGACTGGTGTCGGCAAATGGGGTATTTGCAGACACTTGAAAAAGCACTTGTGTTTTTATTTCTTGTCTCACTCCTCCGCTCCCTTCCTTTCCGTGATGAAAGCTACTGAAGAACAACAGAGAAAGGTCTATCCTGTCCTGTCATTCCTACAAAAGCCATCCTAAAAGAGCTGAACTTTATTTCTTTTACTTTTCAGTTTTTGGGTTTTATTAGTACATGTTTGCAGTACATAATAATTACATTCATTGTAGAGAATTGGCACATGTGTGTAACACATTTCGAGGCTTTTTTTCCCTTTCCCTCCATCCCCTTTTATTTTTCCAGCATCAGATTCATTTATTTATATTATAAGACCTAATAAAGTTAATTATTATTGCTGCATCTAGTGGGGAGTCTGGAGAGCTAGTGGTCTCCTGAATGACCCTCTGCCCTTCTCTGACTTGGTCCAGGTCCTCACCCTTACTCCAGTGAAGAATGAAGAAGTAAGGTGTCATGGCTTGTGTCTAGATGTCCCCTCAAAGCTTTGTGTTGTCATTGGTGGGGCTTTTCAGAGATGACTGAATCTGGAGTGTGTGATGCCGAGATTAAGCGTGTGTGATTACTAAATCAATCTACTGATTGGTTTAGCACCTCCCTAATCCCGGTAGCCTAGAGGATAAAAGCGGTAGAAAAAAACTGCTAAGGTTCCTTGCTTGCTTGCCTTGCTGCTTTCTGCCTTTGTGAATTGTTTCTCCTCTGCAATGCCTCTGTGCCATGCTGCCCTGATTTGCTTTTTAAATTTTATTTTAGCGGTACATTTTAGATATACATAATGATAGCATTCATTATAGGGAATTTGTACCTGTACATGATATATCTTGCTGCTTCTTTTTTTCCCATTCTCCTCCCTTCCCTTTAACCTTGCTTCCCCTCCTTATTTACAAAAGATTTGTTTCTATTTTTTTCCTTCTATTCTCTTTTTTTTCTTGTCCCTCCATTTCCCTTTTTCCTCCCCACTCCCTTGTTCCCCTACTACTTTGCTTTGGAGTCAGTCAATTATGGACTAAAACCTCTACAAACTGTGAGTAAATAAACCTTTCCTCTCTTAACTTGTGGGTGGTGGGTATTTTGTCCAAACAACAAGAAAAGCAACTAAGACAGGGTGAGGCTGGCTCAAAGCGTTGGTGGAAAATGGGGAAGTCAGGGTCTGCCACAGAATGAGGAAGTTAGAATTGAAAGTAATATGAAGCAAAGGTTTAGTTACGATATCACAAATACAGGGGAAAGCTATCTTGTGTGGGAATGTAGGGAGCCCTCAACTCAGGTACTCATGGGCCTTTAGGAAGGGCACTCATAATTATAGGAGTAAGAGGGTTTATAAGAATAACTGTTTCACTGATTGGTGAAATCCAGGCCAATCAGCATTTTAGCTTTTGTTTCTGGGGTAAGATAGGGGTCGCGAGGGCTGGGGGCACATAGTGAATATGTGTAATAATTTCTCAAGAGCTAGCTTTGTCAGCGATAATCAGCTGGTCATTTTTAGAACTGTCACTCACCCAGGTCATGCCTCATATCATCCCTGTGTACAGCCCCTCTAACTGTCCCTACATCATATATACGGATGAAAGACCAGACTAAAAGGCCAAAGAACATATAAACCATGTAAGACAATTACACCAAGTCAAGGTACATTTTTAGATATATTGTCCACCC
>PVJO010026245.1:0-21410 GCA_004026905.1 Hystrix cristata
GGAAGCCCTTGATGCTGTTCTCTGCACAAGTTTTTTGTCAACATGAAGCTATTCTAAAATTAAAATCTTATTTCAAAAAAATAAGTGTACATTAAATTTTTTTAAATCTTTTTTATTTATTATGAGCAGTAAAAGTAACAGAAGAATAATTTTTGGTACATGTTCATGTATTTTATTTACCTATTGATCAATCAATCTATTTATTTATTTGGTTTGTTGAGACAGGGTCTCACTATGTAGTTCAGACTGGCCTTGAACTCACGACGTGGCCCAGGCTGGACGCGAACTCATGGTGATCCTCCTGCCTCAGCCTCCTGAGTGCTGGGATTACAGATGTGTGCCACCATACCCGGCTCACCTTCATGCACTTTAATCGATTTCTTAGTTGTATCTATTTCTGCCATTGTGTCACTATATTTTTCTAAAGAATTTTTTAAAAACATGGTCTCCTTTTCCCCTCAAAGAACTACCTGTGGTCATCTTTGAGTTACATGCTGTGGTTAATAATGTGGAGATATTGGACACGCTTCATGGATGTTTCTCGAATGGTCATGATATTTTTAATGAAATATTATGGGTCCTTACAGCCCAGAGCAAGCTCTGCCAACCGGGGCACATTCTCGGTCCTAACTTGTTCACACAGGAAGGAGTTAACTACTTTTTCACAGGCAAGATCTTTTTACCGTCACTTCAAATACGTCTCTTTAAAAAAAAAAATACATCTCTTTGACAAATGTGAGACTTGAAACTTTTCAGGTACATTGTTGACTTTGTTGTTCTATTTAACACATTTCCAACTACAGATGCTACAGAACTACGAGTCTTCTGTCTTCCCCTCCATCCAGCTACAAAACACCAATTTGTCCATTTAAAAAGCAAAGTGTTTAACTGGGCGTGGTACACACCTGTAATCCCAGCACTCGGGAGGCTGAGGCAGGAGGATCACGGCAGGTTCGAGACCAGCCTAGGCTACATAGTGAGGGCAAGACCAGCCTGAGCTACACAAAAAGACCTTGTCCCACCTGCACCCTCCTGGCCTCCCCTGCAGCGGCCTAGCTGTTTGAGCCTGGCACTCTGTGGTTTCTGCAGAGCTGGCTTCTAGCCTCTGCCTTGTAGGCCTATCCTTCCGGGAATCGCTTCTACCTCCTGCCTCCATGCAATGTTCAACCTTCTGTGTCTCATTTAGCTCATTTAGTGTTATGATCTCCAGGTACATCCATTTTCCTACAAATGATTCCAATTTATCAGAAGTTTCAAAATTTAGTTTATTTTGGCACAGTTGTCAAACACTAGAGACTTTCATAACAGAGAATGCTTTGTTGGCCATTCACTTGCTGTTTTCACCCCAGAACACACCTCGGGGATCTCTACCTCACAGGGCTCCCCCGAATTCCACCGACTGGGTGTCCAGCGGCACGGCGGGTGGAAGGTGGCCCCGAACACGCCCTCACACCTGGATGGACTCTGAAGACACAATGCTAAGCGCAAGAAGCCAGAATAACACAGAGTGTTTCTACTCACACGAAATGTCCAGAACAAGCAAATCCGCAGAGACAGAAAGCAGAGTGGTGGGTGCCGGGAGCCGGGGGAGAGATGTGGGGCGACTGCCTAACGAGCACAGAGCTTCAACCAGAGGGAGAGAAAAAGCCAGGAGCTAGAGAGCGGTGACGGTCGCAAACACTGCGGAAATATTTGGTACCACTCGATCCGACCCTTGAGCGATAAAAATGGCAAACCTCACAAGTATTTTACCACAATGCAAAAATTTGGAACAGCCAGGAAAAAAAGAAAAAATGTCAAAAAATCCAACAACAGAAAACTAAACCTTGCCAGTTTCACAGACATTTCTTCTGAACTCCAGAAGGAATAATTCTTACACGAATTATTCTACAGTTTGAAAATAAAGGCTATCAAACCGGGCATGGTGGCACAACTCCTGTAATCCCAGCACTCGGGAGGCTGAGGCAGGAGGATCACCACAAATTCGAGGCCAGCCTGGGGTACATAGTGAGTTCAAGGCCAGCCTGCTCCATAGCCAGACCCCGTCTTGAAAGAAAAAGAAAAAAGAAAAAAGAAATCCTTTCAATTGTTTTTGAACAAAATTTAGAGAACTCATTTACAAAATGTTCAATCCCATTGCAAATGGCATTAAAATGATTTACTAAGTGTGTTTTCAGAAACTCAACCACAGAAAACTGTAATTGATGGCAGGCAGTGCAATGCAAAAACATACTGAAGAACACTGACCCTGCGTGTATTTTAAAATGTTGATATTTTGCTCATCATGGATTTTTGCACTAATTTTGATGGGCTTTTTTTTTTTTCAGTTCAGACAGCATCTTGCTATGTAGTTCAGGCTGGTCTTGAACTCGCAGTGATCCTCCTGCCTCAGCCTCCCAAGCGCTAGGTTTACAGGTGTGCACTACCCCGCTCAGCTTGGTTTTTAATGTAGTATTGTTTTAAAATATTATTCGTCTTGACTACTGAGGGTTTTTTTGGTCCCTCCTCAGAATTTATACCTGAGCTAGGCACCCATCCTGGCCCTCCTACCCAACTAAAGTGTTTTACATTCATCATCTTTGCCACAAAACACTGTAGTGTAATTATTCTTCATGTGCAGATACATATACATATATATACCGGTTTCTACCACAATTGATACATCGTCACTGCCTAGTGTATCTCGATTTTCAATCATCTCCGCCTTGCCATTAATTCACAGTTCGTTTCTGCTCTGTGGGTTTCTTAATTGCCTGTGAACATTATTTTGATGCCACCACTGTGTTCTACTAAAATTTATATTCCTATCTGGAAGCATAAATAAGTAAATGTATCTTCAATAAGTGAACTTTTTCTCTGAATTTGGAACAATACTCACAACAATGTCAGAGATTTCACTCTTGGCAGAATTTTCAAGTGCTGCACTTCAATCCCACCACGGATAGCAGGGCATGGTGGTGCTCGCTTGTAATTCCAGCACTTGGGAGGCTGAGGCAGGAGGATTCCTGTAAGTTTGAGGTCAGCCGGGGCTACGTAATGAGTTCAAGGTCAACCTGAACTATATAGTGAGACACTGTCTTAAAACCACCCCTCCCCCAAAAAATTCCATCAGGGAACCAGCTGGTTTTCTACTCGAAGCACCAAGCCCCCTGCCCAGCCACAGGACATTCCAGGATGTCACTCTGCCTTAGCTCTGCGGCGCCTGCTAGCACTTTCCATTATAGCTGCTGGGGCTCGCAGGCTCCCC
The DNA here is from genome assembly GCA_004026905.1 of Hystrix cristata. NCBI lineage: Eukaryota > Metazoa > Chordata > Mammalia > Rodentia > Hystricidae > Hystrix > Hystrix cristata. The sequence continues at coordinate 3,248 of PVJO010026245.1, forward strand.
CTGCAGGCAGCTCTCTGTATTGCCTGCCCCCCTTGACCCCTCAGCCAAGCATCCGGAAGGGGACACCCGTTCTCCATGGTGACCGGCGATCCCCACCCTAAAACAGCATTCCCAAAATTACCCCCAGGGAACTGCCCGCCTCTGCCTGTAGGGACACGTCCCAGCTCCCTTGAACCCCACGTGGGTGCCAGGAGACAATTGGAAGCGAGGAGGCTTTTAGGGTGAGACCCGGCAGGAAAGCCACCTCCATATATGCTTTACTTACAGAAAGGAAAACCTCCAATTTAAACTGGGGACTCATCTGGAACCTCATGCCTAAGGGAAGCAGCACCCAAGCCAGTCTTTTCACTAAACCCAGGAGACATCTGTCCCATCCAGAGTGGAGACCCTCTTCCGTGTCATCGTCCCCCAACCAGGGACAGAGACGCAGCCCTTAGATTCTGACCCGGGTCCTGGAATGACGAGGAGGGAGGAGTCGCTTTCACCCCTACAGGATCCCTGCTCTGAGGACGCTGGGACAGGCCCCCACAGTCCGCCCCCCCACTCCCCACCCTGAGGGTGACTTTCTGTCACAGATCTTCCCAAAGCAGAGCAGCGATCAGAAGGCCCCAAGGTGCAGCTTCCTCTTCCGTGTGCAGCGTTTTATACCCTTGATTCCATCTGATACTGACATCAGCCCTGTAGGTTGATATTATGATTGTCACATGACGGGCAAAGCTCCAGAGCAAATACAGCAGCCGCCCTTATCCGAGGGGCGCACCTTCCAAGACCCCCTGTGCAGGCCTGAAGCTGCTGACAAGACCACATTCTATAAATACTCTGGGCTGGGGGTGCAGCTCAGGGTTGGGGCGCTTGCCCAGCACGCATGAGGCCCTGGGCTCAATCCCCAGTACTGCAAAGAGGTGGGAGAGCATCCCTTAAAATACTGGGGGTTGGACTTGCAGAGTCAGCTCAAGTGGTAAAGTGCTTGCTTGCCTAGTAAGCTCAAGGCCCTAAGTTTGATCCCCAGCACCCGCTCCCCCCCAAAATACTGGGGATTTTTTCATCATATATATCTGATTTAATTTATAAATTTTATCAATTGCATTTTTTATGACATCTCTTTGTAAAATATTTTGGTGGTTGTTCTGGGATTCAACATACATTCTTAACTTTCCATGGTTAAGATAAATACCATGAATATATAGTTTCCTAGTTTCAATGGAATGTAAGAAACTTCCCATCACAGACGCCCATTTGTCCTCCTTTCTTTATATTATCTGTTCATTCTACAGTGAAAACCTCATCAGGGGCTGGGGGTTTAGCTCAAGCAGTGGAGTGCTTGCCTAACAAGTGCAAGGTCCTGAGTTTGATTCCCAGCACCACCACCCCAAAAAAGAAAGAAAACCCCATCGAACAATGTCAGAATTGTTGTTTTCAATCATCAGTCCTATTTTAGATAAGAGAAAAAGACTATTTACCCACACATTTCCCATTTCTGTCCTTTACCCTTCATTCCTGTCATTCCACATTTCCATCTAATGCCATCTCTCTTCTATAGGAAGAACTTCCTTTACATTTGTTTTAGAACACGTCCAAAGCTGATAAAGACCCTAAGCTTTCCTTCATGTTAGGATACCTTTATTTCACCCCCTTTTCTGAAGGATATTTTCACTGGGTGTAGAACTGCAGCGTGGTGGGGGCCTTTTCTTCTAGCACTTCATAAATATTGTTTCACTTTCTTTTAGCCTCTGTGGTTTCTGGTGAGATATTGGCAATGGTTCAAACAAGTGTTACCTTATTTGTCTCTGCTTCAGAGAATTTTTGCCTCTAAAGAAGTTGGATTATCATGTGCCTGGGAGTGGATTTCTTTGAATTTATCTTGTTTGAAGCTTACCGAGTTTTTTTGAGCCTGTAATTTTGAAAAGTTTTCAGCCATTCTTGTTCCATTCTTATTGCTTGAACAGTGCTCTTTCTCCACACTTTCTAGGACTCTGTTGACATGCGTATTTGTCATTTTAGTATTGTCCCACAGTTTCCTCTTGAACCTATCCAGTTCTTTATTGTTTTATTTCCAGTCTTATAATTTCAATTTTGTTCTTCTATATACTTCTCATTTTGTTCTGTTTTTTGAAACAGGGTCTTGCTATATAGCCCAAGCTGGCTTTGAACTCAAGGAGATCTCCCTGCCTCAGTCTCCCAGCTACTGGGATTACAGGTGTGCACCACCACACTTGCCAATATCTCGAGTAATTTTAGATGAACATTTTAAATATTAGAAGACTGTGGATCTTATTTAAACCCCAAAGAAATTAAAGTGCTTGCCTGGCAAGCACAAGGGCCCGAGTTCAATCCCCAGCACCAAATAAATAAATAAATAAACAAACCCCAAAGAAAATATTGACTTATTAATCTCTTGGTTGGTCTGTGGATTGACTGGTTTTAACAGACAACAGACCCAGGCTAGGTCCAGGCTATGAGTTTCACTTCACTTTCTGTGGGCTCCGGTTTCAATATCAGCTCAATTTTCAAAACTTTCTGTGGCGCTCTTCAGGCAGGTTCCACACGTGCGGCCTGGGCCTGGATGATGGTGCACACCATAGTTCCATTCTCAGACCCTTTCACAGCTGTTTGGGGACAAATCCAGCCGTGCACATGGGAGGTGACCCTGAGGATCATAAAGTTACAAGACTGCTTTCTGTGCTCTCTGCTCTCTACAGTGTCCCCAGCATGTCGTGGCTCCCTGGAGCTCCGTTTCCAGCCTGGGCCTCAGTTTCCCAGCTCTGCCGTGACGTCTTAGGATATCACTTGTATCTGTCATTTCTAGAAAGTCTACGTGGTCTTTTTCAGACTCATCTGCTCACTTCTGATAGACCCATTTTTTGGTCATACAAACCACACATAATCATTTTATATGTACAACAGATGATTCCAATCCCAAGTTTTCTGTCTGTCCCAATAGCGCTCTTTCTGCTGCCCCAAATCTCATTAAGCTTATTCTCCTTCTGTTTAGTATATATGTATACACACAGTGATCAATAACACAGTGAATGTCCAAATTTAAAATATGTATTAGAGTGAAAGACATACTGTCATGAATCCCCCTCAGAATCTTCCCCTCACTTCAAACACACTCATCCCATTGTTTCTGCCACTTCCCGAAGCAATTCTAGAAGTCCCCCCCCTTTTTTTTTTTTTGGTGCCAGGGATCGAACTCAGAGCCTTGTGTTTGCTAGGCAAGCACTCTAACCGCTGAGCTAAATCCCCAGCATTGGAAGTCTTCTTTCGTGAGTGTCTTTAGTTGTGCTGTCATGGATGCCTCAGTGTGCTGAATGGATTCAAAACATTTACTTTTCATGGTCCTTTTGACTTTGGGGAACAGCCACAAGTCGCACGGTGTCAGACCCAGTGAACAAGGTGGATAAGGACACACCGCCACGTTTTTATCTCACAGAAATTGCTGTCAGCATTTTGATTTGATTAGGGATATTGAGGGAGCCACAAAAAGACACAAAAGGAGAAGTGAGGAGTGGGGTTGGGGGAGGGAGAGAGGCAGGAGGCGAAGGCGTGTCCCCCCAGGATGTCACAGACAGTACCATGTCACCATGACGGGCCAGAGCCATCATCCAAGCCCTCCACACAGTCGCCTAGTGAATCTCTGCAGTTACCTTTTCCAGAATGAAAAAGAGCGTCTCTCCCTCATCCCACCTTTGCAGAGGGGGAAACTGAAGTTCCCAGATGGGATTCCTTGCCCAGGTCACACAGCAGGGAACCCGAGACGCACAAGTCTAAGCAGCTCAAAAATTGAACCTGAAATCGCCACCCTGCACAGCCTCTTCCCCTTCTGCTGAGTTGATGAGGAAACTGAGGCCTGAGAAGGTCAAGTTGGAGGAAAAGCCGGACACAAACCCAAGACTCAAGCCCAGCCTGCTCCTTCCTGCCAGAGGCTTGGGGACTGGCAGGCAGTCAGGCCCCGTATTTCTGCCCGTGGGTGGCAGCCACCGGGGAGGTGCGGGGCCTGTGCTGGCCAGCACAGTCAGCCTTTCCAGGCAGGCAGGCAGCACCTACCCCATTTCCTGTGGGGCCCTGTGGCCAGTGACAGCCCTGCCTTGTGGCCTGGTGGCCTCCAGCCTCCTTGGCTCCTCCTTGTTCCCCTCACAGATGTGTCACCTAGTAAGTCTCTTGCACAGTCATCTGATGGGCATCTGCTTCAGGCAAAACGGGGGTCCTCACCCTGCAGGTCAGTCCTGGCCATGGGACTTCCCTGTGGCTTTTTGTTTGGTTTTGTTCTGCAACAGGGTCTTGCTGTGTATTCCAGCCTGGCCTCAAACTCTCAGCGATCCTCCTGCCTCAGCCTCCCAAGTGCTGGGATTACAGGCACGCACCCCACACCCGCTCTCCCTACAGTTTCCGAAGTTACCAAACACCCACGGCCACAGCACCACAGAGCCGAGCTGATGGGCACAGGGTACCAGCGGGTGCTGGTCATCAGGCCCGGGTCCGGTTACCCACAACACCTGCACAGAGGCGGCACCAGAAGCCACCTACTTGCAGGAAATCCCAGTTCAGCCGCTCTGCCCACGCACAGAGGACAAGGCTGGGCCTGGAGCTGACTGGAGGTCACATAGAAAGAGACAGTCACACACACATCTGCATCTTTTGTAAATGTTCTTTTTTGGGGAGGAGTGCTGGGGATTGAACTCAGGGCCTTGTGCTTGCTACAGGGCAAGGTATTGGATCAGGAGAGCATCCCAGACATGACACAGGGCTTGGAGACAGCTGGAGAGTAGCAGCTGTGTTGTGATCCTGGCACTTGGAGCCAGACAGACAGACAGACAGAAAAACTGGAGTCCCCAAGGCCAAAGCCCTCAGAGGGAGACAGGAGAAGCGGGACCCAAATACCTTGGAAAGAGGGGTGTCCCAGGTAGGGCCCAGAAAGGCCCGCCTCTCTGCATTTTCAGCAAGGACTGGCCGTTAGCGACGCTCTGCATTGTACATGTGATGAGCGTGTCACACGCGTGTGTAGACACTCCCAACACAGGTACGTCCGGGTCCGGTCCAGGGCTGTGTGACCACCATGGGCCACCAGAGGGCGCTCCCACCAGCACCGGGAAAGACTGTGACTCCACGTGAAGACCCCGCCCAAGCCGAGGCAGCTGACAAGCTTCCGACCGGCGTGGTTTTACATATGGGGAAACTGAGGCTCAGAGAGGGGGATGGTGTGGCCACAGGAAGGGAAGGAGGGAGGGAATGGCCACTGCAACCGTCTGCTGTGAACAGGTGTCTCTTAAGGTACGACTTTAAAATCAAAAGAATTAGCCCAGCACGGTGATGCAGGCTTTGTAGCGCCGGCACTCTGGGAGGGTGAGGCAGGACGATCTCCAGTTTGAACCCTGGCGGAATGACTTAGCGAGACCCTGCCTCAAAATAAAAAATAACAGATGTGCAAAGGCCCTGGGTTCAAGCCCCAGTATGAAAGAAAAAGAGAGGAGGACCAGCAAATTAAAGACAAAGCAAGGCACGCAGATAATCATTAATACCACCGCCGCCCAAAGAGACCGTCGGCATCTGTCACACGCCTGCATCTCCACCAGCGGGTCACTGTGAGACCAAAACACACCACTCCGCCAGCCTGCCTGCCAGTGCGCCCGCCCTCGAGGGCTGCAGAGTGAACCCACCCGGGGGGGTCTGTGCTGGAATCGGAGAGCCGCCAGGAGTCCTCTGCAACCCAGGCCGGGCAGAAAGCGGCATCCTCTCCCAGGGCTCTGTGCTCACCCTTCCGCCCTCCTGGAATCCCTTTCCCGGTGCCTCCTGGTGAGGCAGGGCCCGGCCTCTCCCGGCTCGCAGGCTTGGGGAGGTCCCTGCTCCGTGCCTGCAGGGCAAACGGCCCAGACACTCTGGGCCCCCACCTGGCTCACACAGAGTCCCCCGGGTTAATCCCCGTTCTGAAATGTCCACTCCTAGAGCATCAGTACCACAGATCCAAGGCCTGGGGCAGAGGCCTGGCCTTGAGGAAGAGCCAGCACCCGTCCGGAGATGACCCTAATAGCGTGTGTGTAGGAGACCGCGGGCTACGCAGCAGCCTTTGTACCTGCATGGCCAGGAGGCTGCCCCCGGACAGGGCTCTCCAACTCTCAAGTCCTCTGGGGCCCAGAAAGCCGTTCAGACCTAGCAAGATAAACCCTGACCAGTGTTATTTGCAATAATAAACTCAGAATTTAAATGTCCACAATTAGGACATGAGAGTAATAATAATGACATCACACTTACTGAGTGTTCCCACACTCACACCAGTCACAACGAGCTCTTATGCGGACCTCATGGAAGAAATAATGTCATTACCCCATTTTACAAAGGAGGAAACTAAGGCACAAGAGGTTAAGTGGTAGCATAATGATATGGTGAATCCCTTTTGGGGCATATTTATTTTATTTTTATTTATTTGTTTTGTTTTGTTTTGAGACAGGGTTTTGCTAGATAGTCCAGACTGGCCTTGAACTCACTATGCAGCCCAGGCTGGCCTCAAACGCACAGCGATCCTCCTGCCTCAGCCTCCCAAATGCTGGGATTACAGGCGAGCACCACCACACCAGGCATGGCATATTTTAAATTTAAATGTGTTTAATGCCATGAGAAATTCCCTATACTCCAGTGAAAAATGTGTGCATGTATTTGTACATACATACATGTACATGTGAATAATAAAATATGTAAAAAGAAAGGGTAAAACACACCGAGGTGTTCACAGTGGTTTATGCTGGGTAATGACCTAACGGGTGATTTCTGTTTTCTTTGTGCTTCTCTGTAGTTCCCACATTCTCCACAACAAGCGCACATTCTTTAAATCAGGAAAAGAAGCAGGCGTCATATACTGCTGCGAGGACTCCAAGAGCAAGAACTCAGACCCTAGTTAGGGAAGAAGAGAGTGCAAGAGGGAAGAAACCGTGATCCTGAAAGTATGACTTCAAGCTCAGCTCTGGCTGCCTCCAAGGCTGAGAGGCTGTTTGCCCTCACAGATCCATCCATCCACCCACCCATCCACACATCCACCCATCCACAGATCCATCCATCCAGAGATCCACCCATCCACAGATCCACCCATCCACAGATCCACCCATCCACAGATCCACCCATCCACAGATCCACCCATCCACAGATCCATCCATCCACCCACCCATCCACACATCCACCCATCCACAGATCCATCCATCCAGAGATCCACCCATCCACAGATCCACCCATCCACTCACACATACATCCACCTACCCACCCAGCCCCATCCACTCGCCCATCCACCCCTCCATCGCCCCATTCCCCACCCCCTACTCACTTATCCTCTCAAACCAGCTTGCCCCTAACTGGAGATGCTGAGGGCCCGGGCAGAGGACAGGACAGGGGAAGGGTGACACCCGGCAGTAGGAGAACGCTCAAGGGACAGGAGGACAACTCGGGGACCACTTGGGCAAGGAGCTCCCGGGGTCTGCCTGCAGCTCTGCCTTGGGCTGCACCTGCCTGTGGGGCTGCCCCAATCAGAGCTGTGTCCCCAGAATGAATGAATAAGCAGATGTATAGACAAAGGAGGAAATAAGACAAACAGCAAACTGCAGAAACTCCCTGCACCCTGTCACCAGATGAGGCCTCACGCCTCTGATGTATAAAAGGCTCCTAAAGCAGGGAAGGAAAAGAACCACATGCCCACCCTAGAGAAATGGGCTAAAATTTCAAACAGAGGAATCAGACAAAAAAAGCCACAGGAATGGGCCTTGGCCCCATGAAAAGACAATCCTTGTCATTCAAATAAAAGAAATGCAAATTAAAACTCCTCCGAGATACTATCTGCCACCTATCAGATTGGCAACAGTCCAAGTCTGGCAGCCCTCATGGCTGGGAAGGCGGCCAGGGGCTCAGGGGACCGCGGCTGGCAGGGGGCCTTCCGGCCTCCAACTCGGGAGTCGGGGGCGGGGCCTGACCCGGAAGTAGACAGACTGATAAATTGATAGATTGATAGGTAGATGGTGTATTAGTCTCAGTATATGTTGGCAATACATAATGAATTAAATCAATGTAAGGATAAAGCGTGACTGGTTTAAATACATAGTTATGGATGGATGCAAAAGTTAGGCCTTCCTCCATACACTTTCTTTTGTAGGATAGACTTTGGACCCATAAATAAAATTTTTAAATGTTACAGAAATTCCTAAAAACCTGGAGACAAATGCAGCAAGTGAATCTACACAATGTGTTAGTCATTAACCACCAACAGAGGAACTATTCTAAATGACTTTCCAACCAAGGGACCTAAAGACACAAAGCAGTCAGGATATACAGGCTGTATTTGCTCCGTAACTCAAATAAGTCGGAAAAAATATCACGGCATCCACGTGACACCCAGGGGAATGTGAGCACCTGCTGGATATCAGAGGGTACCTCATGTGACAACAGACTGCCTTTTATGTATGATAAGAGTGCTGTGGGGTTTTTTGGTTGGCGGATGCTGGGGATCAAACTCAAGGCCTAGCGCTTCCCAGGCAAGCCGCTCTACCACTGAGCTAAACCCCTATCCCATGTTGTGGCTTAAAAAAAAAAAATTCTTACCTTTTAGACATAATGCTGAATATGAATGAAACAACAGCATGTCCAGGATTCAGTTCACAGACGATTTAGTTATCAGCGGCTGGGGATGAAACCAGATCAGACAGAATACCGCCCTCAATGAAGCAAGGGATGGGGACAGTGCGGCACTGGGCGAGACTATTTTCAGAGATGTTAGAAAAAGTCATAACCAGGCTGGGGATGCAGCTTGGTGGCAGAGTGCTTGCCTAGCATGTGTGATGGCCTGGATCTGATCCCTAGTGCCTCAGAGAAGGAAAAGGAGGACAGAGAGGGAGGGAGAGAGGGAGAAAGGAGAAGGCAAGAGTTGGGTTGGTACCTAGTGAGGATGTAGAACGATTAATATCAATACATCATAGCTGAGTGTACAAAACGGCAGTCCCTTTGGAAAACAGTTTGGCTAACTTTCTTTCTTTCTTTCCTAGGGCCTTCTCACTGAGCTACATCCCAACCCCTCTCCCTTTTTTTGAGATGAGTTCTCTCGAAGTCTCTAGGTTGCCCAAGCTGGACTTGAACCTTCGATCCTTCCTGCCTCAGCCTCCCAGAGTGTGGGCAGTCTCTTACCACACACCAAACCTCCAAGACAGGAACTCACGCCAGCCATCTACACCAGAGAATGAGAACTTCGATTTGCCCAGGAAGCCAGGCTTCCTGTGAGGGACAGGACCCTTCTCGATGTTTTTTGGGTTTTTTTGTGTTTTTTTTTTGTGGTGCCGGGGATCAAACTCAGGCCCTTGTGCTTGCAAGGCAAGCACTCTAATCACTGAGCTAAATCCCCAGCCCCCCTTCTCGATGTTTTACAGACACTCAAGTGAACATTTAAACATGAAAGATTCTCACTACTCTGGACACGGGCAGCCCCTCTGAATCACAGTTGGCAGCTTCCTGTAAAGCTAAACATAAACTTCCATGTCACCCAGCAAGCCCATTTGCAGGGATCAGTCCTAAAGAAATGGAAATTTATGTTTGCACAGAAACGTAACGTTTACGGAGGCATTATTCAGAATGGCCCAAAACTAGAAATAACCCAAACCTCCATTGTGCGGTGAACTGATAAATAAATTCTAGTCTATCTATGCGACACAACGGCACTCAGGAGAATTTATACCGAGTAACAGAAGCCGGAACCCAAACGCCACACACTGCGTGCCCCATGTCCATTCTGGGAAGACAACACCAGGGGGCACTGAAAACAGACCCCAGTGGGCGCAGGAAGGAGGGCTTGACTGCAAAGGGCAGGGAGAAATTTTCTGCCCTGAGAGTGGGAATTTGCTTCAAAATAACCCACATGCTGGGAGGGACGAAAGGTTTCTACGAAACACAAGGTGATGGTGGCTGCCGAGGGTGCCAGGGACGCGGGGCCTCTCAGCATTGGTCTCCCATTCCTGGGTCCACTCCCTGCCTGGCCCCAGCCCTGTGGCCTCAGCCTGTCCCCGACATGGCCACCAGGCGGAGCCCCTCGACCCTCCCGGCCCCCACTCACCGCAGCCCTCCCCAGAGCTTTGTGCCATACTTCAAGGATCATAACTTGTATATTTTTTTCATTGTTCACCTAAAACTCAAATCCACGGAGCATCCTGAATTACAGCTGCAACCCTACCTCCGGCGGACTATGAGCTCCTTCCCAAAGATCCATGCAGTCTTCTTCTTTTTTTTTCTCAAACAAGATCTTACTATGTAGCCCAGGCTGCCTTTAAACTCGCAATCCTCCTGCCTCAGCCTCCCGAGGACTGGGATTACAGACATGGACCACTACGCCCAGCCCATGTCATCATCTTAATGTCCCCACTGCCCCCTACTTGAAGACAGTTGCCAAAAAGCAGCTTCTAGACTGAATCAGTCCCTTGTCTGATTGCAAAGGTTTCAAGCCCTTTTACAGTCACAACCTGCCCAGCCATTCATGGCTGTCCTGGAGGAGGCCAGAGAAGCAGGTGCTTCCTGACTGGGAGAAGCCAAGCTTTTCGGCTCCTGCTTCTCCCCCCCAGTGGGCAGGGCCTGGCCCAGGGCCTCAGCTGGCAGCCCGCTCTGGGATGTGCCCCGTGGTGGCAGGAAGAGGGGCCCTGTGCCAGGCGCCTGCTGCCCCCATGGCCTGGGGTGCCCACTTGAATCATTCCAAGTAAACATTTGACCAGCTCGGCCCCAGCCCTCACCCACACCAACACTTGGCCCTTGTTCGTGACAGGCCCCTCTGTCTCTGGTCCCTGTGGCTGGCATTTCAGCAGGCCCCAAAGGACTGCAGTGACCCTGAGCCTGTTCTGAAGACAGGCCCGAGGGGGTGTCCCGGCGTGCGGAGCGCAGGCAGACAGGCTGGCGACAGCTAGGCAGCCGCCCCCAGACACCCAGGGTCAGGCCCCCCAGCCCACAGGGTGACAGGGAGCCGGGACTGCGGGACGCCAGCTGACGCAGCCACTTTGTTCTGGGCCTGCAGTGGCCGCTTTGCTGTTAAGCCACAGGTAAGGGGCGGTCACAGGCTCCCTCCCGGACAGCCCCAACCGTGTCTGGAGGTCAGCGCTCTGGGCGTCCCCACCCTCCCAGGGTCCTGGCCCCTCAGCTGCCCATCCCTCCGTCCTGGCTTCAGCTGGCCTCAGGGCCCAGAACAGCACCCCTGACCCTTGAATTAGTCCTGCGAAGAGGGGGGAAGGGACCCCCACCGCAGCTCCCAGGGATGCAGGCAGATAGGGGTTGAGGTCTTGGATCTTTCAGCTACCCTCAAATGACAAGAGTGTCACCCTGTACACACCCACCTTCTTCCGTGTCACCAGCATCCCCCAATGCCAGGCTGTATGACATGCACAGGGACTTGGGGACAAATGGGACAGGTCCATGAGCACAGGGGGCTTCTAGGAAGAGGGGGCTGGAGATGCGACCCACCCAGGCCCCTCCCAAGCCCCACAGGGGTCCCGCCTGGTGAAAAGGAGTTCCTGGGGTGACACCCAGCCCTGAGGGCCTTCAGCCAGGAGTCACCAGTCAGATGGAGGAGGCACAGGGCCTGCCCTGGTTAGATCCAGGCTCGTGGGGACCCTGGTGTCTTGGTGTCCAGCGTTCATGCAGACAGGTACCCTGTAGGCACTGCAGGGAGGATGCCGTGACAGCAGCGGCGGCTCCTGGAGGATGCACAGGACTCTGGGCTCCTCGGTGGCCCCAGGGGAACTGAGGCCAGGCCCGCAGCTCGGCCCAGCATGGCCTGGGGCGGGTCCCTGCCCTGTCTGGAGCCAAAGCCCACAGGGTGCGCAGAGGGAGGGGCCTAGGCCGCCTCCCTCCTTGGCAGGGGAAAGGGGCTCCCATGTGGGCCGAGGAGGGCAGAGTGCAGGCACCACATTCCTGCCCCTGGGGACCTGGGCGCTGCCTTCTCAACGAAGGACCCCATGGAGCCTCCCTGTCACACCTGTCCCCAGCCCCCAGAGAGCCCAGCCAGCCAGCTTTTCTGGCAGCTCCACGCCTCAAGCCCAGCCCCAGGGGTCACCCCACACCTCTGCACCCACACTGTCCCTCCTCCACCCCCCACCCTCCCTCCCCTCCCTGGCACCCATGTCCCCGCCACAGCAGGCTCATCGTCCACGCATTCATCTGCCCACATCTACAGCACCAGAGACCCAGCTCTGCCGGGGGGGGGGGCTGCTCGTCCTAGAGGGAAGCAAGGTACAAGTCGTTAAAGGAGAAGGAGGAGGAAGAGGAGGAGGAGGAAGGAGAGTTCCTGAGCTGGGCCCAGGTCACAGCAGGACTCCCTCTCTCACACCACCCACCTCCCCAGGACAGCGTCAGCCACGCAAACCCAGATGGTGCAAGCTGGACACGGCTGTCTGCTGAGTTTTGCAGGGCCAGGTGGCCAGAGGGGGCTGGAGCTTCTACTGTGACCTGGAGCACCATGGAGGGCTGTGGGATGGCCTCTCACCGCCTGCTCCGGCGGACAAGCCCTGTGCCTCAAGGAGCAGGAAGCTGTCCCTCTTCTATGCAGGGTGTCGCGGCCCCCAGCCTGGGCCCAGAAGGGCCCTGGCCGGTGGGTGGCGAGAGAGACTTGGCTGGTCCCCAGGCGGCCCAGCCTCAGCCTCTCCTCCTCCCACGGCCCTCTGCTTGCTGCAGGCTTCCTGGGCATCCTTGGCGAGCCACACGCCCACTCTGGGCTCAGACAGTGACAGGGTAGAAGCGAAGGGGACGCTCTGGCTGTGCCCCAGGCAGGTAGGGTGCAGCAGGGAGCCCATCCCTGGAGCTCCTCCCAGGGCCCCTGCCATCTGCCCCCCACTCCAGGGTCTCCACCACACACCAGGCCCAGGGACCCGAGGGCAGGCGAATTGCCACATTCAGGAACAATAAACACTATAATTTTCTCCTCACCAACCTCAGCAACAGAAAAAGTAAACCAAGAAGAAGAAAAGCTCCAGCAACACAGTATCCTCCACCCTGCTGTGCCTGGGAAACGGCAGCGGGCGCTGTGGTCGAGTCAAGATGGACGGGGCAAGGGCCCGGCTGCTGGGGACGCCGTGTCCCTCAGACCGTGGCGTTGGGGAGGGCGCCAGGCCTACATTCCCCATCCTCCCCCCTTTCCCAGCACTCCGGGCTGTTTGTTTGTTTAAGCTTCTTCTTGAACTACAACGTACAGAGAACACAATACGCATAAAGCCACCCAGCAGTAGCCTGGTCAAAACGTAAAACACTTTCAATGTGCCAGAAGGTTCTTCCAGCCTCCTGCCAGGCAGCACCCAAGGGCACCCACCGCCCAGGCTCCCCTCAGCCCAGACTTAGCCCTGCCTCTCCTCAAACCTGGCATTCAGGAAATTGCACGGGACCTATTCTGTCATCTCCAGCTTCTTTCACACAAAACGTCAGATTCCCAACACGGTGCTGCCTCTGTCTGTAGTTTCTTTCGGCCTAAAATGTTGTTCCCACATGTGGTGGGGCATCCTGTAATCCCAGCCCATGGGAGGCTGAGGCAGGAGGGTCATTACGCATTCAAGACCAGCCTGGACTACACAGCAAGACCCAGAGTCAAAAAATATATATATACAAAATTAAAACATTGTTGCTGTAGAATATTCTATCACACAATGACATCACGTTTTATTTGGGCCTTTGGTTTGTGGGCACCCGAGTGGATGCCATTTGAGGGCTCCTGTAAGCGCCCGCACACACCTTGCCTGTGCATCCTGGGCATGTGCAGCCACATCCGCTGGGTGTGAACTGGGAGCCTCACCACGGCCCGGGGCCAGGTCACACCCGCAGGTTTCCGGGCTGCAGAGCACCAGGTGTCACAGGCAGAAGGTACGAGGAGGAAGCCAGAAGAGGAGGGGCGCACAGGACAACCCTGACACCTCCCTGTACCAGGCCGGCTCTGGGGACATCCAGGCCACCCAGGAGAGACAGGTGCACCCTGTGGCCTGGGCCACGGAGACCCCAGAGCGGAAGCAGGCTGACCGGTCTGGCCGCCCCTCCTGTCTCCTCTCCCCGTACCCGCAACCACGTTTCGGACAATGGCACGCATGCTTCTCTTGCAGGTGCGACATCCACAGGTCCCTCTGTCTGAACCTCGGCCCCAGATATCTGCAAGGCACAGCCTGCTCCTGGGTGTGGCCTCTGCTCCATCACCCAATCTTTTATTTTCATTTGTTTTTCAGCTACTGCTTTGTCATTCAGGCTGGGCTCAAACTCACTATGTAGCTCAACCTGGGCTCAAACTTGCAGCAATTCTCCTGCCTCAGCCTCCCAAGTGCTGGGATTACAGATGTGTGTGTGCCACTGCATGTGGCTTTGGTTACCCAGTCTAAAAGTTTGCCTCTGTTGTGCACCATCCCCTCTCCTTCCCTGGCTTTTTTTTTTTTTTTAACCTCCTTACATTTTTTTTTTAACTTCCTGACCTTACATTTTCTGGGGTCCATCCCCACAGGTGGGCAGGGTCTAATGGGGGCGGTTCCCACAAATCCATGTGGAATGCAAGAATGAATGAAGGTTCCCCCTTGCCACCAGGGTGGGGAAAGGACGTCTGTCTTTCCTGGCAACCAGACAGAGGCTCAGGGTTCACAGGGAGAAACTGAGGCCTCCCTGGAGCGCCATTAAGTCATCCAAGCGTACCCATCCCAGCGGGTCCTCACACAGCCCACAGGGAACATGCCACCCCTCCTCCCACTGGACAGGCTCAGCACAGAGACCTCAGCCAGGGGGTAGCAGAACCCAGTCTGACTCCAGATCGGCTTTGAGTACCCAGGGTCAGCAAAGGGCAAAAGGGGGAGCAAGGGCCTTTGCATCGGCTGTTTGCTTTATCCCAAAAGCTTCCCTTTCGATCACCTTGCAGGTTCCTACACGGTATACTCAGGTCTCCACCTCCTTCCAGGACCGATGAGTTGAAATTGGAACTCCAGCTGGATGTGGTGGTGTATGCCTGTAATCCCAGCACTCAGGAAGCTGAGGCAGGAAGATCACCATGAGTTCAAGGTCAGCCTGGGCTACATGGCAAGACTCAATTTCAAAACTCCAAAATAAGTAGAACTGCGGCGCCCACAGTGCCTTCCTCCGCACCCCAGTCTTGATCTATCTCCATGATATCTGGCACTGGCTGAGCCCTTGTCTTATCAGATATGTATATTTGTGTATCACCCCCTCCCCCAGTTAGAGTTTCATGGTAGTCACCACTTTAACCTCAAGCCTAACACAGTGCCCGACACATAGTAGGTGCTCAACCAACATTTGATGGCCAAAGGCAGAAAGAAGTGACTTTCCTCCACTAGTTCTCCACGCCGGTAATCCCAGCACTCTGGGAAGCTGAGGCAGGACAATAGAAAGTTTGAGTCCAGCCTGGGCAAATTAGCGACTCAGTGTGACCTCGTCAAAACAAAAAATAAGCAAGGGCCAGGTACGCAGTTCATCGTGAAGGCCTCGGGTTCAATCCCCAGTCCTAGGCTGGGCGGCAGTGCAGAGTGGTACTGCTCATGCCTAGCACTCAGGGGTCCCCGGGTTCGGTTCTCCAGCTCTGCAAAACCTCACTGCCCGGCTATCAGCCCAGTGCACTGATGGGGAACCGAGGCCCTGAGCAGCTTCAGCGGAGCGCCGCGGGCGCCACCCACGCGGGCAGGGTCCCTCCCCGGCGCGCCCCAGGCCCTGCCGCCCGCGGTCCCGACCTCTGCTGGGCCGGCTCGGTGCCGCCCGCCCCCGCCCCACACTAGGGCGCCCGCAGGCCCCGCGGGCGGGCGGGCAGCTGCGACCTCGGCCGCGCTCGGTACTGGGCGGCGGCGGGGGCGCAGCCTGCCCAGCCGGTCCCGTGCGTCCTGGCGGCCGCGGGGCTGTGTCATCCATCAGGAATTCCTCTTTTCCCCTCCGCGGGGCTGGAAGAAAAAACAATAATTAGGTCACTGGGCAGGCGGCAGAGAGGGTGTGGGACAGGCCGGTGGCGCCCCGCTGGGCAGGGACCGGGCGGCCGGCCGCGGTGCCGCCTCGCCCTCGGCCGGGGGCGCCCTCCCTCCCTCCGGGGCGCGCGGCCCTCGCCGGCTGCCGCTGCGCCAAACCGCGCCGGGCGCCGGGGACTCGGCGCTGGAGACGCGGCCGGGCGGAGGGTCCGGGCGGACCGCCGGGGGCGCAATCGGGAGGCCTCCCCGGAGGCGGCGCGCCGGCTCAGAGCCCGAATAATCGGGAAAGGTGCAGGCGGGCGGCCGCGCGGGGAGGTGGGAAGGACGGAGGAGAGCAGGCAGCGTGCGCAGCGGCCCGGAGCAATGTAAGGAATGTCCGCGGGGTCGTTCGGCAGAGCACTGGTCTCTGCGACAGCTCTGGCCTCGGGACAACCCCGAGCGGGAGGCCGGGCGACTCCATCTGGCTGCCGGTTGAAAGGCTGGGCCGTGCGGGCGGGGGCCGCGAGGTCCTGCAAGGTCCTGCAAGGTCCTGCGGGTCAGGCCGCAGTTTAGATCTTATCGGAGGGAAGCGGGGCGCAAGGGCTTGGAGCAGGCCAAGGGGCGGGGTTGGGTTTCTGGAGACTCTCATCTGATAATAGCTGACTGTTCAGCTGCTGTTCGCTGCTGGCACGGGGCTGGCTGTCTTACAGCCCTTCGCTAACCGGGGTAACAGTCCCCAAGGGTCCCGCCAAGGCGCATTTTGTACAGAGGAGGCAGGACCCGTTGACCCAGATCACTGGCTAATAACGGACAGGACCAGACTTCCACGGGGCCAGTTCGTGAGCCCTGGACAGCTTGCCGGGCACACGCATGAGATGCCTCAGTCACACCATGTCACAGCGCAGGGGGACCTTCCAGGGGCAGGGTGTCAGGAGCCGGGTGGGTGCACCTACTGGTAGCTTTGCCATTTTGGGGTGTCGGGTTAGCTTCCCCTTCATCTGAATTCTGGGCCAAGGAAGGGGATGGAGGAGACGTGTCCTTGCTCTTTAGGGACTGTCCCTTCTGTTCACAAACACTTGTCACAACTCAGTCAGGCGGTGTGAGCCACGCCTTCTCAGTGCCCACTCCGGCACAAAAGCATACAGGCACTCATTGGTGAAACAGAAATAATAAGTCTGCTTTGTCAACGAAATTTTCATTTACGGAGTTGCATTTTGTAGATGATCTAATTTCCATGATTCCCGAAGTATTAGATACTTCTTTTACTTCTTCCCACCATAGGGGCCGGGGATGAGGCTCAGTGGTAGAACACTTGCCTAGCATGTGCAAGGCCGTAGGTTTGATCCCTAGTAACTCAAAAATAAATAAATACAGATTTAAAAAGAAAACACTTTTGTGCTTTGCAAGCAGTGGACTGAGTTTGTGCTAAGAGCTCTGCAGGGCTTATCCCTGCCCTAGAAAAAAGAAAGAACAAAGACTGAGACATAAGCGGCAGCTTCTGCCACAGGAAGTAGGCATCACAAAAGTCACAGGGGAGCCTAGTGCCCCGGAAATAAAAAGTCCTGGGACTTTAGGGACGGAGAGTGAGGGGCTGGTGATGTCAGGCCCTGTCCACTGCCAGCTCACAGACTTTTGTCTTCTCTAAGCAGTTGGTGACGCAAGCAGAACTGTGCACGGTGAATTTAATAAGCAGGCCGGATTTTGTAGGGCTCCCTCCTCCACCAAGCTGCCTCCAATCTAAATCCCATCTCTTCCTACCCTGAGGCCTCTAGGGGGAATAGCTTCTCCTCACCTTTTATGGAGGTCAGTAAGTTCTCGGTGGGAAGGGGGACAGTGTCCTGTGCCCCATTATGAGCAACATGAGCCCGCGGAGAGGAAACAACAAGAAGACCAGCATGTTCAACACAGCTCAGGGCCTGCTGAACATGCACATGTATCTGTACATCTATATCCATGTCCGTGTTTGTATCTGTATCAAAATCCACCTCCACATAAGAATCTGCATCCACATCAATAGAACCACCAATACCCAGCAGCCGGCATCGTTTTAAGAATAGAAGCTTTAACCACCATGTTCATAGCAACACAATTTGTAATAGCTAAGTCTTGGAAACAACCTAAATGTCCAACAACCAACGAATGGCTAAAGAAAATGTGGTTTTTCTACACAATGGAGTACTACACTGCCATAAAAAAGGAAAAACTAGAGTCATTCATATATAAATGGATGTTTCTTGAGAACATACTCTTAAGTGAAATAAATC